>PPJX02000079.1:0-72444 GCA_003705915.2 Lipomyces lipofer | reverse complement strand
AATCCCCGACTTATATACAAACCAATCGGCCACGAATGGATCTATCGCTACTTGAATCGGTTCCCACATTTAAAGACAATTACTACGCGTCAATTGGATTCGGCAAGGCATCGAGAGGCGACGCGTGAGAGGGTTGACCAGTGGTTTGGTGCAATTGAAGTGCAGTTTTCTGACAAGAACTATGAACCCCGTAATGTATTCAACATGGATGAAACAGGCTACGGCATCGGAACAAGTCAATCGAACAAGGTTATCATCGATACTTTCCAGAAAAGCCAGTCAAAAGTTATTCCAGGGCGTCAGGAATGGATGACAGCCATTGAATGCATTTCAGCAGATAACCAAGCTCTACCACCATTGATCATCTTCAAGGATTAGATGTACAAAAGAGGAAGAGATAAGGCAATTACGGAGCGTAATATCCAGAGTGCTTGGAGAGGTGCCGGTCTGTTTTCATATAACCCCCAAAAGGTGGTCCGCCAACTTCCAGAACCCACATCCAACAAGACCCACAAACACCTGACAATCGAGGGCATCTTAATTGTTCCTTGCTGAAGAGCTCTCCCCCAGATGGCACTGAGCTCCGAGAATCAATTACAGTCTTTCGATCGGTCTTGAACAGCCAGGAGAGACTTACATCACCAGTCAAGCGATATATCACTCGCCTGACCAAGGTTGTTGAAATGCAAAGTACGGAACTATCGATTGCGCGCAAGCAAATAGAAGATGCTGCAGAGATTCTTCAGGCCCGGAAGGTTCGCAAGAGGGGTAAAAGAGTGCAATTGGAAGGGAAATTCGTGTTCAGTACTGAGGAGGTTTTAAAAATTGCAGAGGACGCTACGACGAAAGAGGTCATAAAACGGCCCCGTGGGCTCCCACGCAAGAGCAAAATTGAGGAAATTGAGGAACCATTTGTAAGGGAACACACTGAGGAATCATTTGTATCTTTGAATTCTGCTCTAGAGCATTAGTTGTTTTAGTAAAATGTGTTAAAGTTGGACGACTGGTGGGAGCTGGCTCAAAGCCCCATACGGCTCAAAGCCCCATACCCTACGTTATTTATATTATTATAAACTTCCGTAAATTCTTCCTCCGTAATAACCCGATTTAACAAAATTGAAAGTGGCATACTGATTGATAGTTCCATACTATATTTTACGTTCCGGGCCTCATCCGCTGACCTTGCGCCCCCCAGTCCGACGGCCTATAGAGGCAAAAAACACTGAACACTGCGTGAGATGGATCGCGAAAGCTTGGGATTTCTACTTTTTGGTTTAGAGCCGACGAAGAAATTGGGTCGCCCCGGTGCGGAAGGGAATATTGCTTCTGCTAACTGCTTGCGGGCGGGCTTCGACGATCGATGGGGCAGGAACCCTTAACCTGCAGGACATTCATAACAAGGAAGCCCTTCTCGTGGAGGAGACCTAGTGCATGAGTTCGGGAATACTATCATATGGTAGCAACAAGTGACAGCTGCCGCCGGCGACAATTAGCACCTTGGGTATTGGTGCCGGAATTTGACGTGGCGCTAGCTAGTGCGAAACTGTGTGACTCCTCCAACCTCCGGACGCATCGAGTTTCCTGGCTTAGGGGGGGGGAACCGGGCCGAACGCGCCGGAGCTTGGTCGAACAAAGCCGTGACTTTGATGAGCCGCAGGCCCTTCGATGTGCGATAAGCCCCGCAGAGCAACACGCAATAAACGTACGGAAGCAGGTTGCGATATTGGCTTTTTTTTATTTATTTTGTTGGCATTCTAATTGAAGTATAATCACCCTTAAGTTAAGAATATTACTTGAATTGTTGACGCTACAATCCATACCTGCCTCAGCGGAAGATATGGAATAGATATGGATGACTCGGCCAACCTCGGAGGCTCGGAGGGGAGGGAGTTTGAAATTGAGTTTGGCCGTCAATTGCATCAGTAGATAGGCCGCGTTCATGCACCCCGACGTAAATAAGTCCCAGGGCCCAGGCTTCGCGGCCCTGGGCTGTTCTCTGCGCTAATTTTGGTTTCTTGTCTTCTGTTCGTGGTGAATGTCCACTTTGATTCTCAACGTAACATGTCCGACACTCGCCTCGCCGCCGAAGCCGACGCGATCACCGAATCCGCTCCCCTTCTAACCGACGATGTCGAAGAGTCCATCAATCTCTCCGATACCTCCTCTACCGCAGAAGCCGCCCTAGTCGACAACCTCGAGTCCGAAGAACTTTCCTCCCGCGCGCTCGTCACCGTCTTCATCTCGCTCTATGTCGGCATCTTCCTCGCCGCGCTAGACAGCACCATTGTCGCCACACTCCTCGCCCACATCGCTTCGGAGTTTAACGAGTTCAGGTCAATCTCATGGATCGCTACTGGCTACATGATCAGTCTTGCCGCGTTCCAGCCTCTGTATGGGAAAATTTCGGACATCTTCGGGCGGAAGGCCGTCTTGATATGCTGTAATGTCTCGTACCCCATCCAGGACGTTTATTTGGGTATTGAAGAATTGTAAGCTGACGAGTGGATGACACAGATCATGTTCGGTCTAGGTTCCGTGCTCTGCGGTATCGCACCAAACATGTGGTTCCTTGTCTTCGCTCGCGTTATCGCCGGCTGTGGTGGTGGCGGGCTCACATCTCTGACATCGATCACGCTCAGCGATATTGTACCGCTCCGACAGCGCGGTGTGCTCCAGGGCTTGGGTAACATGCTATATGGGTGTGGCGCCGCGTTCGGCGGTGTCGTCGGAGGATTGATTACCGAGGCGTTTGGTTGGCGGTGGGCGTTTTTGTCGCAAGCGCCGATTATCCTAGTGTCGCTGCTCGCGATATGGATGAATCTGAACGTGAAGGTTCCGGAGGCAAGGGCAAACGGGGAGAAGTGGAGACGGATTGATTTCCTCGGATCATTGACGCTCGTGTGTGCATTGGTGCTGTTTCTTTTCGCCTTCAGCATTGGAGGCAGCTATGTGCCCTGGACGTCCCCCGTTATTTTCTTCACGCTTCTATTCTCGGTTGTCTTCCTCGTGCTGTTCTTTTACGTTGAACTCCGTGTCGCCAAGGAACCAATCATCCCACTACATCTTCTCCGCGACCGAACTGTCTTCGGCTCCTCCTTCACCTCGTGGTTCATGAACATGATATACTACGCTCACATCTACTACATCGCCATCTACCTCATCGCCATCCGAGGTGTCTCCCCGACCAAATCCGGGTCCAGCCTGATTCCCCACTTCATCGGTGACGCGCTCGGGTCGTTAGTATGTGGGTACTATATGCGGGCCACTGGACGGTATTTCCCCATAACAGTCGTTGCTGCCGTCTCCATGGTCTTCGGATCGCTGCTCCTTTGCTTCGTAGGGCAGAATACTCCTCGTGCGGCGATACTCCTCATCATGTTTGTCCCCGGCTTCGGATTTGGATTGTACCTTACCATCACCCTCGTCGCACTAGTGGCCGCTGTCCCTCGCCAATTCCAGGCTGTTTCGACGAGCATCCAATTCGGTTTCAAGGGCACGGGGTCAACTCTGGGCGTATCTATCTCAACCGCCATATTTCAAAACGTGTTGGCTTCGCGGCTTGCCATGCGCATTACGGGGGATGGCGCGGAAGACATGATTAGACGGGTGAGCGACTCAATTGACGCGGTGAATGGAATGCCGGAGGAGGTGCGCGAGGCTGTGGTGCTTTCGTATTTGGATGGCGTGCGTGCGGTGTTTGTGATTGCGACAATTTTGAGCGTGATGTGTGCGGGGACGAGCATGTTAATGAGGGAGCATGTCTTGCATGGGAGAGTGGGAAGGAAGTAGCATGGATGCTGTGCATATAGATAGAACAGGCCGGAAGAGAGCGTATGTAGATAAGGGATTTGGCTTTTGACTCGAAATATAGCTATGGATAGTAGTGATAAGTAGCTCCTGTCATGCCTACTCTGGGTGGATTAACCGACGCCAAATGAGCATTTGAGGACTCAGCTTGGTTGGTCCTCCTCTATAGAGGTCGGATCGATGGAAGTCATTGAGAAACATTTGGAATCGTGATCGGATCTTAGTTCTACTCCTATACTAGCTCCAGTCCTGCTTTCCTCAGCCCCACTCCTGCCCAGTCCTCCAGCCGCTGTAACAGGCATCGGGCATTACTTATAGTCGACAATCCAGAAATCCCGTGGGGTACAAAAGACATAAAACAAGAAAGCAAGAATTAACAACAAAGGAACAGACGAGACAAGGAACCAAATAAACGAAGACGTAAAAATGAAGTGAACAGAACAAGAAATCGAATGAACAAAGAAGCTAACTGACTGACCAAGTAGTGGCGGCAAAGCGAACAAGGGACATCAACCCTTGCCCAATGTGAATCAGGAAACGAGTGCCGTTCCGGACACAAGTACTCACAGATCTACTGCAGTTTGTAAAATGGGACGACGGTGATGTCTAGGTTACCTGCGCCAGCCGCTTTTGTCCTTCAGCCACCGTATCCGATATTATGGTATTTCATGCCATTAAGTCGCTGTACCATGAACTCACGTAGGGGTGGACACGAATAACGAATATTTGGATATTTCATGCTTACTAATCCGAATACGAATAAAAAAAATTCATTCGTAATTATTCGTAATATTTACTTAAATACATTAAATTCCAATATCTTAATCAAGACCTGAGAAATCCCCCCCTGCATCGAAGCAGCGTGATCCAACATAAACAAGGGTTTAGGGTTTAGGGTCAGTACGCGAAATGATTGGCTGGTAGCGTGTTGGCAAAACTACGAATATTATTCGCAATTCGTATTCGTCGTGGACATTTTATTCGTTACGAATAAAAGTTTATTCTACGAATTGCGAATACGAATGCGAATAGAGAAAAATTTATTCGTGTCCACCCCTGAATCGCACATTGACGCAGCTCTGAGTCATGAAGCGGCAAGAATCAGCTGCGTCATGCGTTGGAGTTATATATACGTTTGCTGAGTAATTGTGGTATTGCTTAGTTTTTGTTGGTAGCCGCCGATTGTAATAAGACGAAAGTCGGCTGCAATATATCAAGGGACATGGATTCCCGAAGTTGGAATCAAAAATAAATTCTAAACGTCAACTTCAGTTTCCAGCCGTGAGTTTAGGGATGGACACGAATACAATTTTCTGTATTCGCATTCGTATTCGCAATTCGTAAATGGTGAGTAATTAGGTACCGGGATCCTTCTGAGATTGGAAGGAGAACGCAGTCGGATAGTGTTCAACACTACCAATGGCTATAACATTCGATGGAACGCTCGATGATGCCCCCACGACTGGCAGGGAAAGTGCCTCGAGCATAATCAAGGTGGTAAGTATCGCGGCGAGCTCGATATGGAAATGTATCCTATGCCTATATATCTATTTTCAGATCGACGAAGCCACTCGCGAGACCACCTCTGGCAAATTTATTGACGTAATTCAAGGCAAGGAGCTGCCTTGGTAAACTACGAGAGGACTAGGAGTTGAATAGTTTCAACCTTTAGTCACCATAGTATTTAAGACCCAATTCACTCTTTTAAGAGAATTTGTGTTCGCGTACTTGTGCAGATAGCTCTCTAAATACAGTCCACGTTCCCGTAACACGACGGAGATTATTTTAAAACCGATTGATGTCACTACAAAATTTAATCTTAGATTAAAGTTATATTTTATAAATAGAATAGAAAGAGTCTGCACAAACAATAATTTCTGACTAACTACGTGCTACTTGAGGAAATATATCGATATGAGTGGGGGAATCTAACAACACAAAAGATATCAACAATTAACAACTGCAGAGTCCAAGTCTGATCGATACATTTTGTCTGGCAGCGGCTTGCAATGCCTTTAGTCTTTGCGCACCCAGGAACAGACCATCCTCGGCGAGGGTTCGCATGCTTCTTGTTGCCAACATCACCAGTTACGCGCTCAGGTCTTTGAGGATATCAGCAACTCGCGCAAAGGCAAGTTCGTTCATGGTCTCCTGCCACAGTATTTTTGGCAATCTTCTCACCCTGAGGCTTGTACACGAGTGGGGCCATTCTGGACAAACGGTTAGTGACTTCCTTCTTTGCAGGATTCTTAGATGAACTTACGGTACCACTTTGCCGTCTTCGATATATTGTCCGTGGGACTCCGCGCCGTGCTTCACCGCCGCGTCAGTGAGCGAACGGGCTCCGACAGAAGCCTTCCGAGCGAGGATGAATTCCATGATGCCAAAGATGAAACCCACGAGAGTGCCCCTGAATTCCCGGACAAGGCCAGATTTACACAGGCTCGGGTTGGGCGTTGATGACTGCCACCGATGGTAGCACACGCTTGGTGAGTTCTCTCAGAAACAGTTGACCGAGCAACTTGGACGTAGGATAACGGTCCTGTTCGTCGAAGTTCTCACGTTTATCGAAGGCCGGCAGGAGAGGGGTGAAGTTCTGCTCCTTGAATTTCGCCCAGGCAGGGGTATCCGACGACACACAGAGATATGGCCCGGGCGCTCGGGCCAGTTCTTCTCTTTGAGGACGGGGATCAACAGGATGGTGAGAAGAGCGTTGGAGAGGTGGTTGACCTGGACAGTCTCCTCGTGGCCCGTATTCTTATTGAGTTCGAAGATCCTCTTGGAAATACCGGCGTTGTTGACAAGGATGTCCAGGCGGTCGAGACTCTTGGTGCGTTCCACAAAAGCGATGATGGAGTCGTAGCTCGAGAGATCCAGCTTCCAGACCTCGATGGTGGCTTTTCCGCCGCGTCTCCCAGCGAGAAGCTCTTTCTTCGCTTCCTCGCCTTTGGACTCACTGCGCACGGCAATGATGAGTTTGCTCAGGCCCGGATCGAGGAGCTGTTTATTGCACTCGAAGCCAAGACCGGTGTTGGATCTCCTGCCAGCATAGATACCTATAGTATGCCAATCCAAATATGACTTCAATCGGAGATTTTGATATTAACCTTAGGCGAAACTAATTGAAGCCGCACCCGGATACCACCAGATTGGATTCGAGACATACTGCAGAACATCTTCGGGTTAGGGGGGTAGGGTTCGGCGCTCCGCAGTTCCGGGTGGATTTCAGTCAGATTCGGCGATCCGGCGATCCGCAGTTCCGGGTGGATTTCAGTCAGATTCGGCGATCCGGCGATCCGCAGTTCCGGGGTGGATTTCAGTCAGATTCGACTTAAACCACTCAAATAGACGAAATCGAGAGGCGGCTTCAAATTTATTCGAGATGGGGCCTAACTTCTCAGTGATTACAAATAACAAGTAGGGTGCGGCTGTTTGCGGTTATATCGTAAGCAAATAGATGTCAAAATCATATAAAAGGATGGTAAGTCTGTGGAAGATGCCGCAACAACTGCGAATAAAATCATTTCAAAATAATTTTGTTACCGATGACAAACCAAGTTAAAGTCATCTTTGGGACGGGGTTGGGCTTCAACGAGTTCTCTGACGACGTGAAGAAGGAGATTTTCGCACTGCTGGAGAGTAACAATGTAAAAGAGATCGACACTGCTTATATTTATGTACGTTGTAGAGCCCTAAGGACTTTTCTATTGCGTACTAACGGGGATATAGAGCGGCAGCGAACAAGCTCTAGCTGAAGCTGGTGCACCTGCAAGATTTACTATCGACACGAAGTCGCCTGGATTTTCGTCTGGCTCTCTATCGAAATCTTCCATACTCGCTGCGGCGAAGCAGTCTCTTGACAACCTTGGAGTTAAACAGGTGAGAATAGCCATGTGTATATGAGCTCCAGCTAATACATATGGACAGGTGGACACGTACTTTCTGCATTCACCGGATTCTAGCACGCCTTTGGAAGAGACACTGAGCGCCATTCAAGAGCTTTTTGAAGCCGGAAAATTTGCTCATGTAAGTACTTTGGACAGTAGGATGCTAAAGATACAAATTCTCACAATTATATGCAGTTTGGGTTGTCAAACTTTACTTCTAAGCAAGTCCAGGAAGTATATGACGTCGCATCGGCTAAAGGCTATGTTCTACCAACTGTCTTTCAGGGAAACTACAACGCCGTTGCGCGTAATTACGATACTGACCTCCTTCCCCTATTGCGAAAGCTTGGGATCAAGTTCTACGCCTACTCGCCAATCGCCGGAGGCTTTCTTGTAAAGTCTTCTAAAACGATAAAGTCAGGTGCTGGAGTTGGTCGCTGGGATAAGGATTCATTAGCTGGACAGATGTATCTCCGACTGTACAACAAACCCACGTTGTTGGCTGCATTGGATGATTGGGAATCTATAGCTGAAGAAGCCGGTGTGACGAAGGCAGCTCTGGCCTACCGTTGGGTTACTTATAACTCGGCTTTAGATGCGAAATTTGGCGATGCTATAATCATCGGTGCTACGAAGTTAGAGCAGCTGCAGGAATCGCTAAAGGCGCTACAGGATGGGCCACTCCCGAGCTCTATTGCAGCCAAGATCGATAAGATCTGGGAGAATATCAAGGATGAGGCCCCAGTGGACAACTATCGCGGCTAGGTCCTACTAGTAATGCACGGTGATTATTGCGTTCATTGCAGGGATACTACCATGTATAGTATGCTCTTGATTACTGTGCATCTTATATTATGGCGGCCAATTAACGGCTATTTTGGCATGAATGAGCGAAAAAGATTGCGTTTCTAGACACGAAAAGTCCATTGCTTTACGTAGCACCTCTCATCAGAGCAGTTTTCTCGCTGACGGGCGAGCCGCCATTGCCACCTGAAGACGGCATTGAGTGAAATCAGCTGTGATTGGCCTTCAGAGCCATTCTAGCTCCAGAAACTCCGGATATATGTTTTATCCCGTACATATCCTAATCCTATGAATATCGACGGACGAAGTTGACATACTCCTCGAAATGTACCATTGTTCATTTTTAACATACTATCATACACTTCGTGTTTACTGCTTCAATCCTTCAATGACGAGGAATCTTCTCGACATCACACAGTACTTAGACTGGGCGACAGCCTGACATTTCCTCGCCGATTCAATGGAAACTTGACACTATCGTCATTCCCATTTATCTGCCTGTGTTTTTAGCCCGTCTCCTAAAGTTAGCCTTTGCGAAGAAAAGCCAAAGATGAACCACGGAGTTTGTTAAGCTAAAAGCATGAGCTACACCGTGCCCGATTGTCCTAATTCATAGGGAACACATTAGTTAGTGACATGAATCATCGAGCTGATCCAGAAAGCATTGTGCGAGGCGGTGTATATCGCATATTCTGAGTTATGAGTTTACCCTAACCGTGAACCTGATTTAAATCTCCACGCTCATATGGGACGCAGCCACAACCTTACTTTGTGGTGCCCTCGAACTGAATTCTTGTATCGTCTAATTAACTCACACAAGAGATGGGCTTTATAGGCCTTGCGGTGCGCGTCTTGGTCGTGTTCGCCATTACCGCACGGGCAAAAAAACGCAACTCTCTTACGACGAATGGGCTTGCAGTCGCGTTTGGGATTGGGCTCGTACACGCGATCCATCCGTGGTCGATATTCACAATCTTGTTGTTTACGTTCTTCATCACCGGTACAGCGTTTACTAAGGTCTGGGGTGGTATTGAATATTATCGAGTCTATTAAAGCTAATGTTGCGGTGAAGGTCAAGGCGAATATCAAGAAGACGCTGACCGCATCGCCCACCGGGGAGGGAGGTGGTGAGGGACCGAGGACAGAAGTGCAGGTTTTAGCGAATTCGTTGCCTGCCACGATTCTTATTCTGTGGCACCTGATAACGAAGGATTCGAGATCATGTTGGGATTCGAATGTCTTGGTCGTTGGAATCATCGCGTGAGTTTGTTCTGATGCAGTATCAGCAGACGTTCTTCGATGCTAATTAGAGAACAGACAATACGCAGCGGTCACAGCAGACACCTGGTCCTCCGAACTCGGGATCCTCTCGAAATCACCTCCCATCCTAATCACCACTCTCCGCCAATGCCCGCCAGGTACCAATGGCGGCGTCTCAACAATGGGCCTGCTGGCTGCACTAGGCGGTGGCGCAATAATTGGCCTCATGTCTGTACTTTTCACACCTTTCTGTTCAACATGGTCGTTCTTCTCGCGGGCCGAGTTGGTTTTGGCGATCACTGTTACGGGATTCTTGGGGAGCGTGTTGGATTCGATGCTTGGTGCTTTGCTACAGGAGTCGGTGACAAATGAGAAGGGTAAAATTATAGAGGTCGAAGGCGGTGCAAAGATGGAATTGAAGGGGAAGGTTGTGTCAGGGAGAAATATACTGAGTAACAACCAGGTATATGGTGTCTTTCTAATCGTGTCGTACTGCTCCAAATCTCACATTACTCATCTAGGTGAATCTTGGCATGGCCACTATTACCACATTAGCCGCGATGATAGTTGCGAAGCGGTTATACGGCTTTCAGACGTAGTCTTTCATTCATCTTGCAGATGGAGTTAAAGTCGTCGATACTGAGAGCAAAATTGTAATTGACTAACTCAGAAAATATCATCCTTGCATGCGACCAACCTGCGAAACGGAATAAAGCCGTAAAATTGTACAATCTACCCTTTGAGGCATACTCAAGCTCGCACTTACCATTACCAAATTTAATGACTCTGAATCAGCATCTCCAACATTCCCTCCAGCCGCCGTGCATCCTTCGCAAGATCAATCTGTCGGTCCAATTTTCTCCTCAACTCACCAACTAACTCCCCCAATACCGGCGACTTATCAATCACATTCGTATACATATCCGCCACGCACGCCATCCAATCCGCGACAACTTCCACGTTCCTGAAATCATCAATATTACGAACCGCCCACTTCACCAGTGGCTCCAACTGTCCCTCATCCCGTCCGGCCAAGCTAATTCTGACCTTCCCCCGCCGCTTCAACTCCTCAAGTACCGTCACCGTCAGCTCGGGCGCCATACCAGGAACAAACGCAGAGTCCAGTGCATCACTCCAGCGGAACGCGTTCAAGTGCCGCTCGAAAAGACGAAGTTTCTTCCGCCGCGTGCGGCGGTCGTCGTCGATGAGGATTTCGTGCTCCGAGTGGCCTTTGTATTCGGCGCCCCGGATCATGCGCGCAAAAGATTTAGATTTCTCTTGCTTAACGCCTTGTTTCACACGGGGCTCGGTTTTGCGAGTGCGGATTGACAGGACGCCGGAGGTGAGGCCAGTGACAAAGTGTTTTTGGTCGGGCTGTGGGGGGTTCTTTAGTTTCTTACTTTCAATAGGAGTTAGGATAAGGAAGTGATGACTTACACTTATACCTGTTGTCAAGACCGCGTCACCAAATTTCCAGCCAAACTTGACTTCCCAGCTCGTAGTATCAAAGACTTTGACATGCCCGTCCAGCCCAGCAGCCAGGACGGCATTCTCCCCATTCGGATTACCACTGCTTCCACCCGCATGCAATTTCGTCACCGTCTTTTGGAAATTTCCCAGCTCCTTGACCATCTTCCCAGCCACCAAATCCCACACCTTGATATTTGGTCCGCCAGAGGTCAGAACTGTCGTGCTGGTGAGTGTCAACACAGACTCCACCGGGGCGCCATGCGACAGTGTCAACATTGGTTCGTCAGGGGTCCGGGGGTCGAATACCCGTACTATACCGTCATAGCATCCTGTGACAATGTTGTCCGACGCTGGGGACAAGAAACTCGCCGCGCGGACGTAATCCGAATGTGTCCTAAATACCGCCATCGGCGTCGAAGACGTAATGTCCCATAACCGCAACGCCTGATCGTCCGATGCGGACAGAAGCGTTGTGAGCGTCTTAGGATGAAACTTCGTGACATGGGTTGCCTGATTCGTCGGACTCAGCGTCAGAAGAATCGACCGCGACTTTGTGTCAAACACCTGAACCAAGCCTGTGGCGTCACCCGCAACAAGGAGTTTTCCGTCGGGCCTGAACTCCCCGGAGTACGCCGTGTCTTTGAAACGCGCGATGGTGCGGATGACTTGTCTTGTTCGGGAAGAGAAGATCTGTACGCGTGCCCCCGAGGTTACGGCAAAGTCGTACGACCCAGTAGGGCAGAAGTGGATGTGTGATATGGCACCATGCTCTTTGACTAGGAGGGGAGTCTGGTTGAAATTGAATTAGTATGGGATTCAATCAATCGAGCAGGAGCCAGGGCAACGTACCTTATATGATCGCCAAAACCTCTGCTCGGGAGTCGTCTGCGCCGGCAATACGGAATTCCGCACTGGCTGCACTCGCTGAAGAGGAGCTGACATTCCTAATTGGCCTCTTCGCTGTTTATCGGATTGTGGATCAAAATATCTTTTAAGAATTCGAGCTTAGCAAATTCGATGAATTTTTTCTTTTGATGTTTGGAAGTTGGGAGTTCGAGTCGATGCCCTAATCCTGGAAAATAAGGGCCCCGTCGCCCCGAACATCGCGGTGTCCAAGCCCTCGCAAATGTCAGGCTTCATGTAAAGGTCAATCCCGCTATCTCGAGAATCAAACAGCAACTGTAACTTGTTCATACTCACTTCCTGAAGTACGATACGATAGACGTGTACGATGGCTTCAACTACTCTAAGATATCCCTACCTGCTGTCCCGGTAAGTTACTTCAACTTTGTTTCGCCACATTTCTATTAATCCCAGAAAGTCTAATTACGCCGCTTTCACAGAACTCTCGATCCGATCTTTGGAATTGGTGTCGGAATATCATCATTTTACTTATACGAGCGACGTGAGGGACGGGAAGAAGGACACACGTTGAACGAATTGATTGCGCGAAGATACCATATAGAGATGAGCAAGTTCAAGAATAAAGGCGATGTACCCGACACCAGCAGCGAGGCATACAAGCAGAAACGATTAGCGGAAGCTGCGATTTTTGAGAATACGACGAAGTAGAGTACAAGAAGGAAGGGACTGGGATTTGTGTAAATTTTTCGGGTTGGGACGGGGATCGGAGAAAAAACGTTTGAGACAGGATTCGAAAAGAAGGGAATTGATTTGGGGTCATTACTACTATTCATGATGTTCATGGAATTTTAACCTACTCATATTATGTGATTTGGCGTTTTTTGTTCAATTTTGGGGTACTTTGATCATAGTTTTTCATTGCATCAGTTTGTTATGTACTGATCTGTTTTGCACATGAATATATCGGAATCGCTTTATGAACGGTCAATAAAGCTGTATACTCATATTGGAGATTTAGAATGTAGGCATATCGTATTATACATGCCTTTACATTGCATTACCATACATTGCATAACACTCGAAGGTCATTGAAAAGCCCATACCAATTGCTTCGAACACGTACGTGCAGCTTAAATGATCAGAGTCTGTTGGTTTGGATCTCGAGCCGCGGATGACCAAAGTCACAGCTCACAGATGGGTGTTCGCATGCTGCACCCCGTGACAGCGATCAGCAACGGGCATATTCTCATTTTGACGAGGACGATAACCTCCTGAAAGCAACTCGTCGGTAGCATCATTTCACTTTCCCCTCTCACTCCGTGCAGCAGCCATGGATTTTTCCCCAAGACGTTCACACTCGCGTGACACAAGCATTTGGCAGCGATCTGTTGCACGGGAGACCAGTGCGATGCCATTCATGTTCGAATCAACTACGAGGTGGTGCTCTTCGACAGAGCTGGCGGTGCTGCGGAAGCAGGCGGATGAGAAATTAAACACGACAAATGAGAATGTCAATGCGAATGATATGGCGCAAGATGAGGAGGACGTGGTGCCGGCAGATTTGGTCCTGTCGGTTGAGTTTTTTAGGAGATCGGAGGTGCGAACTTCTCACAATGAAAAGCTGCACTACCTGTGCTCGAAATTGATGAATTCCAGTTCTAGAGGAGCGTCAAGATGGAGGAAACTTCAAAATGGCAGCAAGGTATCACCAGATGGAATCCTCAGGCTCAAAAATTTATTTGACTGGCGTAAGGAGCAGCGTCTCAAAATCGACTCATTGCTCCGCAAAATGCATGCACCGCACTATGTGGCGATCAAGTATCCCAGATGGTCAGTTCCCGTGGCGCGAGAATTCAAGATCGAAAAGGCGTTGGCAAGGATCTTCGCGCTTGAGCCAAGGTTCGCACGAGAGCAGTACCCCGATGTATCAGATGGTCGAAGTTTCCCATTTAGTCGACGCGATATGATGTATAGAGAGCCGCTCCTTCAACTTGCAAAGAGAATCGCGAGCGGAGATCTGGAGATAGACCTTTTAGTGCAGAGAGCTAAGAACGGCGGGTTTATATTTGGACCAATGAAGGACTGCGACGTTGTTGCTGTTCGACAGGAATTAGAACTGAGCGGGAGAGTGGATGAAGAGGAGCAGGCTGCTCAACGAAAAAGGAGTTAATCAGTTTTAATTAATCAATTTTAATAATGTATACAGATTATGTATGTATAATTTTTGGGCCAGTTTCTTGGCGTTAAGCGGCTTGTAATGGCGTACTGTATCGGTCTGGGGGGGTTTACTTGTGGATCGGTTGGAAATGGAGTGGCGTTATCGGTTGGAAATGGAGTGACGTTAAGAGGCTTTGAATTTTTATTTTGACCAACAATGAAATAGTTATTTCTAACATCAGTATTATTGGAGACCCTGTCAATATCTTTCCTCCCTTCTTATATTTGCATTCAAACACGTTCGTGAATGTATTCACGATATTTTCACTCAACTTATATAAGAATCGCGAGATGGTTTTCAATACAAGCATCAGATGCGTGTAAGAGCAGAATCATCAAATCCAGCCGTGGTGAATAACAATTATCCGTAAATTCATGGTCGTTTTATTGCGTCACATCGACAAAATAGATGCTGACGTTGGAAGGACAATACTTTTCCATGCTATATCCTAAATATAAAGAAGGACAGCAAAGAAATTCAAAAGTATGCATTTATAACTAACAAAATACTTTTACTTGAAAATCAATACCCAAAAGCATTCTCCTCCTTCATAATTTCAATTCTTTCCGACTGAGATTGACGACTCTTAAGTGATAGACGCGCCTTCATATGTCCAGGTAGTAGTAGCAACGATAATGACAAAAACGTTAAGGTCTCCCTGCGGCGGTCGATATGTTCATCAAACTCTCGGATTTGAATGAGATTATATTCACTGCCATCGTCGACCTCAATACTATATTCACTGCTGTCTTCGACATAGTTGTCGTCCGTCGCATCAGCGGTATCATGCTCACTCCCTAATTTTTCTACGTTCGGGCTGCTGCGGAATGGGGGGCCACTCTGATCTCTTTGCTCTGACTCTGAGCCAGAAGCGTCCGGGCTTAATTTTGCGACCGACGCTATCATAGCTGTGATGAAACGCAAAAAACTACCATTCAAGCCAGCATATTCTTTGCCATCAATATACCGAGTAACCGTTACTGCAACAACGGCTAGCTGGCATATACATACGACGGCAAGACAATACATGAAGATGAAGGCGACGACAATGACGGAGAATAATACCACAAAGAGTAACATTAAACAACCGATGACGAAGAGAAGTGACGACGATGAAAAGAAAAACGAGCTGTACCGGACGCCGCTGTCTTTGCTTCCGCTGCTGCTATCGCTACCCGAATTGGCACTTCTCGAAGGTATCGAACCGGAAGATGATGAATCTTTGCTGCTAGACATCTCGACAATACAATGATAGAACAGAGACTTAGAACTAAAGCAATTGATAGCGATGGCAAACTAGAAATGACAAACAGAGTAGGCAAGCACATCCCAGACTATATAAGGACTAAAAACATTGTCGCGGGATGAGGCCAGGGCAGCTGACGGCGAGTCGCACGAACAAAGCACAGTTCGAACACAACTTGTTGATCTGCCGCCTCAGTTACTTGTCCAAACGCGCAAATGTCCTTAAATACATTCTGTCGTATATATCCTTCTGACAATTTTCGCTAAAGCTGTCTAAACGGAACGGACGTGAGGGTTCACAGCGCTTCATTGAATCAGCCGATGTCCGTTTGTCTATTATGCACATGCTCTTATCAAGTGTCCAGGGCATATCATCTTCGCGCGGTATGCCTCCTTTCTCGGGCGTATGTGTAGCAAATGACTTGTGGCTCCAAAACAACATCGTATACATCGCTGGGACATTTTTATGGTTCAGTCAATTTGAGGCAGCTACTGTGAGATGGAGACACAACGCGTTTTCGCATTTATACGTCACGTGCGATTAGAATGCATGCATTTCTTGCCCGCCGAATCGAACAAAGGGGATAAGGCACGAGCTATGGTATGAGCTAGCTATTCTCAGTAACCTCCTATACCAAGCATAGGTCCGTCTTATGGCGAAATGCTGATTATTCGTTCCCTTGAGGGCCTGACTCATTAGCACCATATGAAAAGTCCGCTTTATCTTTGATTCACTATTGCCTCTTCATCTGAACCTCACTTGAGTGTCTATGATCTGCGGTTTATTCACTTTGTTGATGCCGATCCTCTCAGCTTTTCGCAGTTTTGCCCCGTCTTCAAGTCTCAAAAGACGAAGTGCAGACTATTCCAATCATGACAATGGCTACAGTTTGCGTCTTGTAAGTATATAAAATTGACCTTGTGCTTGGTAAAAATCCATCCTCGGTTCTGACATGTCTGCAAATAGCTGCGGGTCTTCACCAGGCAGATCTCCTGAGCACATAGCAGCTTCAAAGTCTCTGGCAACTTACTTCCACGAGAATGGTATTAATCTTGTGTATGGTGGCGGAACCACTGGTCTCATGGGCGAATTGGCACGCGCTCTCGTATCACTCTCGGGCCCATCTTCAGTCCAGGGAGTCATTCCTGCTCCTTTGATGCAGCAAGAACAGCGCACCTACGAAACGATAAAAATCACCCATAATGGCCGTCAAATCGAAATTCCGGACGAGAGAATCTACGGTAAGACAATGATTGTCAAGGACATGCACTCGAGGAAGCAGGAGATGGCGAAACGAGTTATAGATGGAGGACCAGGGAGTGGCTTTATTGCTCTTTCTGGCGGATATGGGACGATGGAGGAGCTGATGGAGGTGATTACGTGGAACCAGCTTGGGATTCATGACAAGCCGGTAGTTGTGTTCAATGTTAACGGCTATTATGATGGGTTACTGGCTTGGATCAGAGGTGCTGTTGATGCTGGGTTTATACATGAACGACTAGGGAATATCTTGGTAGAGGCGAAGACGGTGGAGGAATGCGGTAATGCTTTGAGGGATTATGTTGTTAGCGACGGGAGGTTAGATTTGCAATGGACACCCACACAGGCTTAATTACCCGCGTTCAAGAAGCAGGCTTGTCAGATCAGAAGTTATTAGATGCAGAATAGAGCTACGCAGGAGCCTGGCTTAAAGAGCAATAGATTTCTGAATCACCCTTCTTAATCATTACTCAATTTCATTTCAACTACTTGTGACCCTCTCCGCAGGTACGCTTTTTCTTCTGATTTCATCCGAGGCAACTTCACACTTTTACTTGACTAACAAGTTCAGCTGCAATCGTCTCTACTTCCTCCTTAAAGCTTCCGGTAAAGTCTCCTCGGCTTTTCTTGGGATTCCATCCGAGTTGACGGCTGAGTTCAGCTCGGGAACGTGAGCTATTACTTGTCTTTAGCAATGCTTAAATGAAATTTTTCTAAGAATATAACTCACTTGGAAGCAAACCCGAGCTCAGCATATTGCAGAACGCCATTTGACAGAAGTTCGGCACCGTCTTGTAGTGTGACAGACCTCACTTCCGCAGTCTTTAGCAAACCCTGTTTGAACATCTCGTCTGCGAGACCTTGCGCGAGCTGCATCCAGGTATAGTCCCCAGTCTCGGAGAAGAAGATGCCTCGTTTGCCAGAGGGGACATCCTCGCCGGCAAGAACTTTGGCCAGGAGAAGTTCGTAGAGCAGTACCAGATCTTCAATATGAACGGCGTCCCAAACACCATTCCCATCACCAATGACACTGACATGACCAGATTTGATTGCGGTCCGGATAAGTTTTGGAAGTTGAATCGATGAGCGATTGAAAAATCCACTTCCTGTACCGTAAATCGTGGGTGACATGATAAGATAGGTTGGGACACCCACATCAAGGCCGGTGTCGATGGCGACTAGGTCAGTAGTCCGCTGGGCATAAGGTTCGCGGCTCTCACGGCTCTTCAGGTAGCTATAAAGATTGTCGTTGTCGGTGAGTATGCGAGGCTCGTGAAATTCCTTCGTTATTGGCTTATCTCCAATGTTGGATGTTCCAGTTGTCTGTTGGAATTAGCATGAAAGCCACTCAGCATAAATGATGTTGTGACATACGTGGAAAAAGAAAACTTCGCGTCCCGTAGCCTTTTTCCTTTGAGCGAGCCCGAGAACGAGGGCTTTTGCAGCTCCAGAATGGAAGCCGGAGGCACAATTGATGACAACTAAGAAGAATCCATTAGTATTTTTTCCAAGTATTCAATCTACGTAGCAATCCTCACTGTCATGTTTGCTTGCTGCTGCTGTTATGACTTCCGACTCATCCAGATCACTGAATGGGATAGGGGTAACCCCGTGTTGTGACAGGATCTTCCCTTTCTCCTCATCTCTAATGAGAACCGAGATTTCAAGATTTCGGATTGACTCGTGCTTGGACTTAAGAAGCGTGGTCAGGATAGACCCTCCTCTGTTAATAGTCAGAATCAATATTTCTGAACAAAGCAAGCGCAGGTCGGAAATGTGGTGACTTACATATAGCCAGTGGCTCCAGTAAGCAGTAGACGAAGTGGTGCCATGAATTCCGTTAAATGATTATCAGTGGTTTGAGGTGAGACTTGCGAGCGTCAGACTGTTCGGTGGATATGTCAAGCGGAAAAACTGATTGACCACTCGAGATATTTATACCCTTTGTTTGGTTTGATTCAATTTTTTTCATCATTAATAACGTTCGTAATAACATTCGTGCTGAATCATATTAAAGTCCATGGAGTTCGTAAGCACGATCTGCAGCTCAAGGTTGAGCGGTGTAGTAAGCAGGATGATGCCGAGAGAATTGACGTCATCGGATGAAGGTTGGCGTTTCGCCAAGCACATCAAGCAAAACTTACCAACGAGTAAAGTGGACAGAAATGGATACCATCTCCCGAAGACTGTTTTTGCTCGCTGGCGGCCCCCCGCCAAATTGGTGACACTTAAATTCAGCTGCATGAAAATGGGTACTCTGGATCTCATACTCTTTCCAATTCCAATTCCAAGTACAACATACAACATTTGTAAGCTTCCTTTGTAATGCCATCCACTTGTAGAACAGTAGATGTGAAGTCCTGAAGGCGACGGAAATCATTTCATCGTACAGTCATGCCGAAGTTCGAGCCTGTTGCCCCCCCCCCCAACTTTCGTATCGAATCCGATGAAGATTTTTACCCTACCCTATATAGCGTTCATCCCGGCTCAATCTGGACCAACCTTGTGCGATTCATTACAGATGACGAGCTGAGAGCAAATGGCAAGAATTTTCTACTTGACTGCGGAAATAGCGTATTAAAATGCAAAAGGGTGGGTTGACGAGCACGGAAAACCCAAAGACAGTGACAAACGCAAATAGAAAAGCTTCTCTCAAGGTGTGTGGATCCCTGTATTGTCGGTAAGAGTTTCTCCCCGGAAGCTCTCCTAGCGAGTCGCGTTGTGCTAACAATTGCTTGAATACTGGTAGAACCGACTCATATCTTCAAGATTGTCAAGTCGATATTATGCATCGGACGGGGAAAATGCGACGCGGCTGTGGTTTCCAAAGCCCGCGTTCGTCATCGACCGAGGCAGACTGCCCTAGCCCCATGACTGTGGCTTATGTCACAGCCGCGCAACCACACGCAGTTCCTTTGTTTACGCAGCAAATTGTAATATACGAGCATCATTTCACGGTGATTCGTGAACTGGAACCATCTTCGCCGCATGCCGCACAATCCAGATGGCGACTCATTAGCTGGGGGATTCCTCCCTACGGCAAAGTCTTCATTATACTATATCTAAGCGACGTGTTATATCTCTGCCCTAATCACGTCCAAGTGGAGACTCAGTTGTTGCTATCTGTAACCAGTAGGGGTCCATAGGGATCAATAGGATTGAGCGCTTATGTTCGTTGTGGACCGTAGTCCGTGCGAAGCGATCACTCTGAGTGACTCCATAATGTCTGGTATTACCTCAAGGAGTCCCAGTATCAGGCAATTGTGAATTTATTATTGTCAGAGCAGTGGTGCCACCGAAGAATCACGCAATCTGCATGTGTATAAGAGCACGATTATTACGTGTGTCCCACGACAGAGATTTCTTTGACTGACGTCGAAAATTGAAGTACAGATCTCGTTCTAGTGGTGGATCGGGGGCGCAGACACTCGGACCTCCACAGCGAAGGGCGCATCGCAGGTGAATCTGTAGAAGCCGACGGTGCGCATGTCCGATGGAGGGAGAATCCTTTGTAGATATTAGGGGATGCGAAAGGCACTTGATAGGTCTGGGGAACTGGCTGGTCGGCCGAGGTTAGCGCACTTGCTTCGTCAGAATGGCAATGAAACCTTACTAAAGCTAAAGTGTGACTTACCCCTTACGCGCACAGACTAACACAGTCCTGCCTTCGAATAGTTGGTCGTGTACAATAGATGACCCATTGAATCGGCTTGGTCCATCATCTTCTTGATTAATCATCAGTGCCGTGTATTAGAGTCTAGCATCAACTGAAACCACTTCTTGCAATATTCCAGCGAACTTCTGCCGACGTCGCTCGACGGGTGAGGTGACTCAGTCGCACTGGGCAGGCGGTTACTATGTGCAAACTGAGTAGAAGAGAATATTATTGACTCCGTGGTCGCGAACGATGCAGATCAGAACTCTAGTCAGTACAATATGTAAACAGACGTTCATTTCTTTTATTATTTTAATACACGTGTGGTCTGTTTCATGACCATTTTACGATGATTGTGAAGACTTGTCGCGGACATGCCAGCGACTCTGAGCTGGATTTGTCTGCTGGACGTGAATGTCGACGCCGCGCTCGGACGAGGCATCTATAACTTGTCGGGACTCGCTCGCGGCTGGCCGTCTTGCGTTGTGGAATGACAGTATGCGTGACGCACGTGCATAGGAGGTGGAGGTCCTTTATTCTCTATTCGGATGAGTACCCCTTGGCTGGACGGCGGCGTATTACAGGACGTGGCATGTGTTACTGCTTATATGCGTATCGGTGATGAATTGAGACAACAGTCCGTATATTACGTAAAATAAAAAATATACACGGCCCGGATCGCTAGCTATATTAGGAGCATCGGTGGTGAGAGTGAAACATAGGATTGGCAGGTTGACGTTCAGCCCACGCTCGCATTAAGCGTCGACCGTCTTGGTCCTGTTCTCAAAGCCGAGAAAGAATACGAAAGTGATTGGGTCATGAGAGTGCGAGTGCGAGTGCGAGTGCGAGGGGCTGGATACACGCGTGTATGTATACACGCGCAGTACATCCCGACTCCTGCCGGAACAAGAGATCGCTCCAAGCCGAATGCATTCGCATGCGAGAAGTGGAGAAATAATGAATCACGTGTTCTTGATGAACGGTCCCGTCTAGAGTCCAAGGTGATGGTCCACGGCGTTTGCGCCCAGCACGCCCAGCACTGCGGCCGACCTCGAGGCACCACTATGTTCTACGACGTTTCACGGAGATAGCCGTTTGAGAAACGCATGCGAGGTAGGTGCAAAAATGCCACGTAGGTGACTAATTCCTCGGCTAGCAGACGGGCGATCGGGATCAGATATCGGTTACGTTCACTTCGCGACCGGTATGTCGGTTTTAAACCCAAACAAAGGATAGCGCTGATCGACTACTATCCGGGGACTTATATTGGATTGTGTTGATGGTTAGCGCAGCTCAATTAACCTTTAGTGTTTTCGCGGTCCTGTTCAAATCGGGTTAAACGGCCGAAGTGCAGCTAAGTTTGCTTGGCCGGGGGGAGGAACTAGGAAGCAGCCGCGTCACCTTGCAGGACGTCGGCGTTTGCGATCCAGATCGCACGTACGGCTGGAAACAGTGAGACGGCACTCGGAGGATTCGAACCCCGAGTCGCGCCGTTTCACCAAACCCGCTCACAAAGCGATTCTTCACGCGAGCCGCACGGGCCACCCGACTTCCGTCCCGAGGGAAGAGTTAAAAACCAAAACCCTCGTCCGCCCGCCACTCATCCGCTGTCGCGTATGCTCGACATATCGTTGTCGCCTTATTGTACGCTCGATTTCAGCTGCCTAGCGCGGTCGCAATCGTGATATATATACAAATGCCAATGAGGAAGAGCATGTCTCCGGACCCGCTTGACGAGAGAAGCGAATGGATAGGTATTAAAGATCCTCTACTGAGGCGGCGCATTCAGAATCGAGTTGCCCAACGCGCGAGACGTGAGTTTTCTTTTATTTTTTAGTGTATCGTATCCTTAGTTTGGACGCAGTTGGTTAGAAGTCGTGTGGAACTCATGGATGCTGATGGTTATTCTACTATAGGACGACGACTTGCCATGGATAGGGTACAATCCAGTGAAAGCAGCGATTCACAAGTTGTAAGCAGCGGAGAGTCGTTGAATTGCATCAGCAGTGATTCGAGCGACAGTGGTGGGAGTCCGGCGTCGTACGACTTTCCTACTACTTCTGGGTTGTACGTTCCCTAGTCTTTTTCGTGTCGGGTTTTCGTCTGTCTTAACACGATATTAACAGAGTCGGATACCTCTTCTCGGAACAACCTGCCTCCGTGATCTCCATCCCCACGACTATCCTCCTGCCCTGCACTGCCATCGGCCAGGCCATGTGCCAAAATGTCTCACGACTTCCCCTCTCTCACAGCTCTCCCCAATACCAGGTGTTCTCCCTCTCGTCCGTGCCCACGTCCACACTCATCCCCGCGTCGCTTCGCCCGACCGTCCTCCAGGGCGAAATCCCCCACATCCAATATATCGACGCTATCCCGTTCGAGAGTTTGCGTGACAAACTGCTGGTCTCCCTTCAATGCGGCTCCTTTGACGAAATCGAATTCTGCACCGACCTCCTCAACGACGGGTTCAGGGTCTGGGGGACCGACGCCTCCGAGCCCATGGCGTGGGAGATCAGCGAATCGTTTGCAAAAAAGTGGAGGTGGCTGATTGATGACCGGATCATCGATATCGCTCGGTTTTGGAGCGGACAGTCGAGAGTGCCTGCCATTCAAGTCTAGACAGGCGTGTTGGTGTTGTATATGATAGGGGACACTTGGTCGGGGGTTTTTTTTTTGTTTTTTGTTTTTTTGTCCCTACGGTCGTTTCGGAATATGGAGTTTTAAATGTATGCGGTTCAATTTTAAGGGGTTTGCTCTCTCGTTTCACTTAGTAATGGGAATTTGTTTGGCTTGTCGCGTTTCCTCCTGTAGCATAGTCTTTCCAGAATCTCTTCTCAAGAATTCCATTTCATCATAATGATGCAAATTCAAAGTTTTTTTCATGACTTCGTATGTCGACATTCATTTGATTTTATAGTTCGCTGTATATATTATAATTACACAATTTACATACCAAGTCCAACTTGAAATGCCTAGAGAGAAATGTTGATTTAGACCACAACACGCTGTACAACGCGACAAAACGGAATAAAGGAGAATCATATACAAGGGGATAAACGATAGACAGGTGTGTTCATATACATACAAAAAAAAAAAAGAAGGCTCAAACGTAAAACGGTAAACTCATTATATATCCAACAGTATGTAAAAGAAACCCGTACAAATTTTCTGTTCTCTAATTCCCCATTCCTCTTCACGCATGAATCTCGCTGATCCCTCCATTTGTCACCGGCGGTGGGAACAAGTCCCCTACCAAACCGCCGTTCTCAACATCCTCGGATCCGGGCGCAAGTCTTAAACCCAGCTCCTTCGCATACGTGCTGTTGCCGATATCCGCCGTGACGTCCGGGAAGCACCGGTTGAATAGCTCTTCGTAGTACAAGCACGGCACGCCCTCCAGTCCCTCGCGCACGTTATCAGGCAGCGCCTCCCAGTCGGCCAAGTTCGCCTGCGGGAAGAACACCGTCTTCGCGCCCGCGCGCTTCGCTGCAACGCACTTCTCGCGCAGGCCGCCGATGCGGAGAATCCGGCCCGTGACCGTGATCTCACCAGTCATCGCAAACGTCGGGTCGATGGTCCGGTTGAGCGCCAGCGACAACAGCGACGTGGAAACAGTCACGCCTGCGGATGGGCCGTCCTTGGGTGTCGCACCCTCGGGGCAGTGCAGGTGGATCCGCGCGTGGTCGAAAAATCGGTTTTGTGGGTAATGCGACGCGACAAACATCTTCGCAAATGTGTACGCAATAACCGTAGACTCCTTCATCACCTCACCGAGCATGCCCGTCCGTTTGAAGCTCGCCGCCGTGGCTCGTGTCAATGGCGACTCAAGCACGGATTCCACGTACATCGACGTGCCGCCCATGGACGTCCACGCGAGACCAGTCACGACGCCGGGCGGGGGGGTCGAATCGTACAGCTTGTCGGAAACGAAGATTGGTGGACCAACGTACTTCTTGAGGTTTTCGGGCGTGATTTCAACGTGCACCGACGAAGGAACCTCGAGCGGCACACGGAGCTGCTCGCTGGACGACTTCTCCGGCGAATCCAAGTTCGCCTTGCCCTCAGCCGTCAACAGCTTCGCTTCTGACGTATTAGGGTCATCCTTCAGGTCCTTCACAATCTCCAGTGCAGATTTTCTGTACACCTTCTCGATCTGCTGCTTCAGGTTTCGGACACCACTTTCGCGGCAGTAACTCCGTATCAGCGTATCAACCGCCTCAGGCGTCAACTCGACATCCACATCTTTCAGACCCGACGAATCCCGCGCCTGTGGAGCAAGGTACTTCATCGCGATAGCCTTCTTCTCCTCCGCTATGTATCCCGACACTTCGATCACCTCCATCCGATCCAGTAGCGGCCGCGGGATAGTGTCGGTCATGTTCGCAGTGCACACGAACAGCACCTTCGACAGGTCGACCGGGATGTCCATGTAGTGGTCCAAGAAACTGTGGTTCTGTTCCGGATCGAGAAGCTCAAGGAGCGCAGACGCGGGATCGCCCTGGTGGCCGCGACCGACCTTATCAACCTCGTCAATCAGAATCAACGGGTTCTCCGTTTGGACCTTCTTCAGAGACTGGATGATTCTGCCAGGAAGCGCGCCGACGTACGTGCGTCTGTGTCCCTTGATCTCCGCAACATCTGTGAGACCACCGACACTGAATCTCTGGAACTGCCTGCTGAGGGCTCGCGCTATCGATTTACCGATCGAGGTCTTTCCCACACCGGGCGGCCCAACCAAGCAGAGAATCTTGCCGTCCACATTTCCTCGTAGTTTCCCAACCGCAATGAACTCCAAAATGCGGTCCTTGACATCCTTCAGACCATAGTGATCCTCCTCGAGAACCTGCACTGCGTGCGGGATCGAGTAGTTCTCCGACGACCTCATGCCCCATGGGATCTGGGTAATCCAGTCCAGGTAGTTCCGAGTGACATTAAATTCCGACGCCGATGGCTCCAAGTTCATTAGCTTGTTAATCTCCTCGTCAAAAACCCGCTGCGCCGCCGTAGGCATGTCCAACTTCTCCGCTCGTTCACGGAACTTTTCAACCAGCTTGTCCTTGCCGTCAGACTCGAGACCAAGCTCGCGCCTGATCCCACGCATCTGCTCCATAAGATAGTACTCCCGCTGGCGCTTCTGAATCTTGCTCTCGACGTCCTTGTTGATCTTGGACTGCAGCTTCGCGTTCATGAGCTCCTTCTTCAGCAGGATGAGGCCCTTCTGCAGGCGTTCAGCGACGTCCCGCGTATCGATCAGTTCCTGGAGCTCGGCAATATCGCCCGCTGAGACGGCAGCGGCAAAGTCAGAGAGACGGACGGGTTCGTCGAAAACATTACCTGTGGCGAGGGAAAGAGTAAAGGCGGTAATTTGGTCGCGGAAAAGGGGGTTCATGGCAGAGATTTCCTTCAGGAGATTGACAATCTCGGAGACAATGGCGCGGACGGTTGGATCGGCCTTGTCGACTGCGTCGTCGGGCCTGTTAACGACGTGCACTGTTGTGACCTTGTCACGGAGGAAAGCCATCGGCGATTCGTCCTGAACTTCAGCTATACAAGGTTAGTGGCGGTCCAATAAGTCAATTCGGTTTTGGCATACCTTCAGGCGGAATGACATCAAAGCTCGTAATATCTCCTTCACCGGATGTCTCCTCCTTCGACGCTATCTCAGTCTCCGGCTCATCGGGTGCGATAACGACTTTCTCAATCTGAATCCGTCGGTGCGGATACAGCACGATCGTCAGTCCCTCCTTCTCCTTTCCTTCCTTGATGTCGCTTTGAGGGAATATGCTCGTAATCTGGGCAAACACGCCGTTCTCATAGATGTCGTCTGGGGACGTGATTGCCTCGGTCTTCGGGTCGCTTTCTCTATTCAGGAAAACACCCACGTACGGATGACCGCGCTTGACGAGCTCTCGGATCGCCTCGATGTGGCGCTCATCATGCAGAAGAACGGCCTTGTAAAATCCTGGGAAAAGTGGTCTCGATACGATTGGCAGCGCCATCAGTTCCGCCATCTCCTCCGGGACTCCTGAGCCATTGCGGGAGGTGCTGGGCGCCGGTGTAGAAAAGTCCGGCACGAACTTGCGGAACCCCAATGTCGTTGCCCGCTGCCGTGCTTCAGATTCCTTCACTGCTTCCTCCGTGGCTTCATCCTCCTTCTGCGTACCCTTCTTCTTCGCTTCCGAAGCCTCCGATGACTTGCTTTTCGTGATCTTGCCGTCCTTGCCGCTGTTGGCCTCTATACTATTGCTGTCCTCGGCAGAAGCAGCTATAGCATCCTCCTCCGTCTTCCCGCCATCCATGGCAGGCTTCCGTGTCCTCAGCTTCCGACCCGTCTTCCGCTCCTTCTTCGAGCTATCGTCTTGTCCGGATTTGTCATCAGCCTTCTTAGCCTCCGCGGTTTCTTCGCTGACCTCAGAAGTCGCCCCCTCTTCGGTCGTGGCCTCGTTCGCTTCTTCCTCCTCTTCCTCTTCCTTCGCCTTCTTCACTTCCTTGGAGCTATCCGAATTGCTACTACCGTCATTCTCGCCGTCGTTGTCCGAAGACGATTTCGTATTGCGGAGATAAGCCGTCCGCGACAGCTCGCGCCTTGAGGAATATGGGAGTATCGGCGCCTTTGAACGCAGTGCGAAGTATCGTGATGCTGTGGATGAGAGGATGAGCGCAGGTCGTGCACGCACGAGAGCAGATGCGCGCGGAAGTGCGCGAATCATGACTCGTCGGATTGTACTAGTCGGACGCTGCGAGTGGCGAGATAGATTTGTACAGGCGGATGACAAACTGACTCCGCTTGCGGGAGACAGGCAAGTTTATTTGTGTTGTGCGGAGATGATGGGAAGAAAGGTAGCAACAGATGGGGCGGTCCTAGCGATTAGTACAAGAGGTGCTGATGTAAACGCGAGAAACGTGTGGCGACGATGGTGTCGGAATTGTGTGAGCGTGCGCGCGTACATAGAAGAGTAGCGAAGTCGGAGACGAACAAGGCGTCACCGTGCCCTAACCCTCTAAATTACAGATTCTACTAAGTTTGATTAGTATTCCCGGATGTCGAAACCGATAGACCGCACCTAAAAGGGTTATTTCGGGGTATGATCTGTAAACAGCACACAATATGGAAGGATATTTCTCATAATTTATTCATCAAAATGTATTATACATTCACATCAATTCAAAATCTTCAAAAAATTTTGATTTCGTCGAGTTAAAGTAACAACACCCCGACTCCGCTGCGCTTCGCCTTACTTTCCCGTAGGGAAAGCGGTGCTGCCCATATTTTCCTGCTTGACCGGACCGCCCTCCTTGGGCATGATGTCGAAGTCAAAGATGTCCGCCGGGATCGAGTACGTAATGCAGGTATTGGGAATATCGACAATCGACGCCACGTGAGTCTCCACCGGTGCTGCTGATAGGAGGAGGTACGCCTGCTCACCGGTGTAACCAAACTTCTTCAAATACTCAATCGCATTTAGCACCGCCTGCCGGAATGCGACCTTCGCGTCCAAAAAGTGCTGCTTTCCATTCTCGTCAACAGAGATACCCTCGAAGGTGAGGTACCGCGAAGGGCCGTAATGCGCTTCCACTGGCCCCGGGATGAACACAGGGTTATTGATCGCGAGGTCCTTCATTCCATTCTTGATGAGACCGAGCTTAAGCGTGATGATGCCGTGCATCTCGATTGCGCCGCAGAACGAAATCTCGCCGTCGCCCTCGGAGAAGTGGATGTCGCCGACCGAAAAGCCCGCGCCCTTGACGTACACTGGTAGATACGCCTTCGAGCCGCGCGACAGGTTCTTTATGTCGATGTTACCGCCGTGTTCGCGCGGCGGGACAGTGCGGACGCCCTCCTTTGCGATCTTTGCCGCCAGCTCGGGAGAGACGGATTGGCCGGCGTACGCACCTTCGGGGTTGGGCAAGGCAGCGACGGTATGTGGGGTGTTGATGGAAGCGTGGTAGTCAACAAGTTTAGACTCACGCTCGGTCCACATGTCCATGATTTCCTTTGATGGTAGGGTGCCGATGATTCCTGGGTGGATGAAGCCAGGGAACTTCACGTGGGGGATGTGGCGTGACGAAGCAAAGATACCGTGGAAGTCCCAGATGGCCTTCTGCATGTTAGGGTAGATGTCTCCGAGGAAGGCGCTTGACTTGGCGGGATCCATAATGGCAGTATAGCCCCATGGCTCGTCGGGAAAGGGCTGGACATCCTGAATGTCGACGATCAAAAGATCACCGGGCTGTCCTGTCAGTATGATTTCGCCTCATAAAATTTAGTTATAGTGCGTGGTACGGCATACCTCAGCTCCCTCAACCTCGATGGGCCCACTCAGGCAGTGAATTCCCATTGGGTTAACATTTTTGATGTCGTCCGCATCATCGGTGTTGAAGACCTGACCACCAGACGAGTCGAAGCACTCGACCTTGAACACCTCGCCAGGCTTAACAGTGGACTGTTCACAAACGCATCAACACAATTGTTCACTCATTCGCCAATCAATTGCCAATCAATTGCGTCACCAAAACTCACATAGAAAGGAATCTCAGGGTGCCAACGAGTGTGCAGACCGGGCTGCTGGTAGTACGGCTTCTTCAGGTCGACCGAGATAATGGTGGGAATGGCTTCTGCGAGATGCGCAATAGCAAGTTAGCAATCAATGTCGATTGTCATGTAGATCTCCAAGTTCAAAATCTATTAGCTCGTCTCTCACTCATTCGTCATACCCATCTCCGCCTCAATTACCTTTCGGCATGGTTCAATGCTCAGATTAAAGCTACAGAAGAACTGGGCAAATACGTTAATTGAATCCTAGATACGACAGGAATAACGCCAAAATGCAAAGCAGGAGGAGGAGGAGGGGAAGAAAAGATTTAGGCAAGACCTGCGCCCTTTTGCCCCGAGTAATTCACGTTCTGGCGTGCAAGTCTGGAGAAAGCGGTAGCGGGCACCGCGTTATCTCGCGCCTGTCGGGGCAACGCTTATCTGAGCTCGACTGAAACGTTCGCCGGTAACGCGGGAGGAAGTATGGCGGCTACACACGAAACCCACAACGATTATGCCCGTCGTTCCCGTTTGCAGTGCAGGTTGTGTTAGCATTTAACACGAAACCCTTATATCGTATATTTCGGTACTGTCAAGGAGCTTCATGTTCACTGTGTAGACATACCAACATCATGTTGATTTCTAAGTACTACGGAGGAAGGAGTTCGTTCGTCACTGAGATGACGATAAATCACAGCCACGAATATGACTGCGAGTACGAAAAGACATGTGTAGACATATAAGATGATGTAAGCCGAGATACTGCTTTGAAAAAGTGCTAGCACAAATTGGAAGGCGGGATCTCGAACGACATCGGAGTGAGTTCAAGAATGAGAGTTGGGTGGTAAAGCGATGGACATGGAAATGATTGAACTTTGGAAGACCCACGAGATCGATCATGTTAGGGACTTCAAGGAGACGATAATGAAGACAATGTTCCCATGCCCCATATAATGGATATCGGTTTGGCGGGAACGTACTGAAATGCCAGTGAACATGAAACAATCGTTCTGGTAACAATAGAGAGTAGATTCGAGTAAACGCTAAAGGAACTCTAAAAAATATCGAAGAACGAGAAGCTGTCGTTCAGATTACACTGGGTGAGAGAGGCGTTAGAGTTTCAGCAAGAGAATATTGATTTTACTAGGGTAAACCGAAGTCATTCATACTGATGTGGAATATTTATTTTACCTTCGGCAACATGTTTAGTTTTGAGCAGTGTCATTTGTACCATTTCACTATTGCATTAGCAGCCTTGATAAACCCTAATCAATTCTGGCCGTCGGGCATCTCGAGACAGGGGTTCGACATTTCGAGTCATCGGGATGTAACAGAGTTCGAGTCATCGGGATGTAACAGAGTTCCGCGACGTCCTTCTTGCCCCATCGCTGGGCTGTTATCTGCATACACTTCCTATTCCTGCTGTTATGTTGCAGCGCTCATTGCATGGTCGAAAGTAGCAAAAGAAAGGAGACTTCAGCCTCGCTCGATCTACTCTAAATGTCCTCTATCGGCGAGAACACACGGCTCCTCGAAGACGATGTGGATCGTCTCGTCTCGGTAGCCAGTGCTACAGATCTACGATCGTCGTCCGAGTTCGAAAGAGAAATGATGAAGTGGAAGCTGTCGAATTCAATTGACGGCGACTCGCCTGTTGAGGCGGCTTTGCTGGAACAGAGTGTCCTGGCGGACGAAGATCTCGTTGCCACGACTGTCGAGATAGATCCCTCCTTGGAGCGGTCAATATGCCGGAAGCTAGATCTCCGGTTGTTACCGGCATTGAGTGTTATGTATCTATTTAAGTGGGTCACTAATTGCAAATATCTGGTATATTTATCGCTTATGTGAATACACAGTTCACTCGACAAGAGCAATCTCGGAAACGCAAAAACAGATGGTATAGATGTCGAGCTAGGTTTTACGGGAAACCAGTATAATCTCTTATTATCAGTTTTCTACATCCCATATGTCCTGTTTGCATTGCCATTGACCCTGCTCGGCAAGCGTTACGGCGCCACTCGCGTCCTACCTCTACTTATCTTCGGCTTTGGAGCGATGAGCCTGGCATCGGCTGCCTGTCAGGGATGGGGAAGTCTCATGGCTGTCCGGTGGTTCCTGGGAATGTTCGAGTCGGCGTTCTTCCCTCTTGTGATATACTACCTCACGACGTTTTACCGCCGCAATGAACTTGCCCGTCGACTCGCCGTATTTTACGCCGCCAGCAATGTCGCTTCGGCCTTCTCTGGGCTTCTCTCGTTTGGCGTGTTTCAGATCAAGGAATCACCTCTCGCGGGCTGGCGCTGGTTGTTCATTATTGAGGGTGTCTGCACCATCTTCGCCGCCCTCGGCGCCGCGTGCTTTCTCCCGCACGATGTGTCGACCGCGCGCTTCCTAACCCCCGAAGAACGCGCCCTCGGCTATGTTCGGGTGCAGAGTGACTCTTCAGCCGTTGTCAATGAACCGCTCAAGCTGAGGGAGGCTCTCAAAGTCTTCGAGCACCCCGTTGCCTACGGCTGGCTTGTTCTCGAAGTCTGCCTTGGTGTCCCGTTGCAGTCCGTCACTCTCTTCCTCCCGCAGATCGTTGAACGCCTCGGCTACTCCACAATCAAGACTAACCTCTATACTGTCGCGCCAAACGTCACAGGTGCCGCAATGCTCCTCATCCTCGCCTTCGCCTCCGATAAGTGCCGAATGCGCTCGCCGTATATCGCACTCGGGTTTGCAATCCCAGTCATTGGCTTCGTAACCTACCTCCTCATCGCGGACGTCGAAGCACACGTCCATTCTGCGTATCTCGCGTGCTTCCTCATGACGGCCGGCGCAGCCGCGCCGTCCGTCCTCCTCTCAACCTGGTTCTCCAACAACACCCCCTCCGAGAACCAGCGGGCCGCGCTCACGGGTGTGGGCGTCCCACTCGCGAACCTAATGGGCCTTGTATCCTCCAATATATTCCGCGAGCAGGATCGCCCGCAATACTACCTCGCGTTGACGGTTACAGCCGGGTTTGGCGCGGTGGGGGTGCTGGTGAGCGCATGGATGGGCGCGTGGATGAAATGGGATAATGCGAGGAGAGAGAGGCAGCAGAATGCGTGGGTGAGGGGACATGTTGCAACGATGGCTCTGGGCCAGGGGCCGGCGCATCCGGGGTTTAGATGGTTTATTTAAGCGGGTTCTAATGGTTTGGCATTCTTGCATTATTCTGCATTATTTTGGATGAGTATATGATGATGATAGAGTCAGAGAAGAGAGGGGATATGGAGAATAGAGGTTTATGCATTACGTTATGCATAAAATAACTTTCCATGACTCAAACAAAAATTATCGTGCAGGAGTATCCTCATACAAAAACGTCCTACGAACCAAAATTAGTACAAACTCTCTAACAACGTCCAAGTCAATATACATACTTCACCGGATACCTATCCCCCATTACTCCCGTACTTATCGCAAACTCCCTAATCTCCTCCACCTCTCCGACTGACAGCTCTACTTTCACCGCCTCAAAGTTCTCAACCAACCGTTCAACCTTCGTCGTCCCCGGAATAGGAATAACCCCCTGCTTCGACAACCACGCCAACGCAATCTGCCCCGACGTAACGCCTTTCTTCTCTGCAATTTTCTTCAACTTCTCCACCAGCCTAAAATTACTCCCAAAATTCTCCTCTTGAAACCTCGGCAGCAATCTCCTAAAATCCGCTTCCGCAAAATCCTCCACCGACCTCACCGCGCCCGTCAATACCCCACGTCCCAGTGGCGAATATGCCACGACTGCGACACCAAGCTCCCGACATGCCTCGAGCAACCCGTTCGTCTCCGCCTCGAGCGAAAAGGGCGAATACTCAATTTGCACTGCCGCGACGTGATGCACCGCGCAGGCACGCCGCAGCGTTGCGGCCGAACATTCTGATAACCCGATATAGCGTACTTTGCCTTCCTTCACGAGCTCAGCCATCGCGCCTACTGTTTCCTCGATAGGCGTCATGGGGTCGATTCTATGCTGATAGAGCAAGTCGATCATGGCGACGCCCAGCCGCTGCAACGACTGTTCACATGACTGCTTCACAAACTCAGCGGTTCCGCAAGGATTCAGCGAGCCATCCTCGTTGCGTGGAATCCCGACTTTGGTGCATATAAAAACAGACTCACGATTTTTGGAGTGCCGAAACCACTTGCCAATAAGCACCTCGCTGTCTTTGTAGTCTGCGGCGGTGTCCCAGAAGGTACAACCGAGAGAGACGGCCGTGTCGAAGAGAGCGAACGCGGCTGGTTGGGAAAGGCAGGGGCCGTAGTATGCGGAGATGCCCTGGACGATAAGGAGCGTTATTACGGATACAGGAGAATGAGAGGTAACCCATAGTGTAGATATGTACCATTGCACCGAAACCGATGGCTGATACAGGTGGGCCATTCCTTCCGAGTAGGGTGCTTAGTGGTGCCATATTTGCAATTACACCAAGCGACACTCGTCAAGACGGCAATCTGTAATTGATTGCTTGATTAACGTTGATGATTGTGTGAGGGAAAGTATATGTTGAGTACGACCGTTAGTGGTGGGTGAACATGATGAACTTTGAACTGTGCGGCGTCCCTGACCACTTTAGGGTTGCTACTGCGCACGGTCAATTCACCAACGCTTGACAGAAATCGTTACCCTGCCTGTTACTTTTTTTTCCCGTCACGTGCTCTCGACACGGTCCGCTCAAAGTAGTCACACACGTGCCTACACACGCGTCGCATCCTAGGGTTACGTGCAGTTACAGGACTTGACAAATCTCCTATTGAATTTCGAGAAACCGGGGGCTCACAGAAATTTGTCAGGTTTAGGGGAATTTTTCTAGGGTTGGGGCTGTTGTTTGTTAACGATTGGCGGTTGACCGTACGTGAACCTCCCTAATGCCAACATGTGGAACATCCCTTAAATCCAGCTCGTCAACCACTGAGCCAGCTCCATACAACACAGAGTCACATAGAGATAGATTGCTATCATATTGTGTTGCCAACATGATTCTAGTCAAAAATATTGCTCTGTGACGTCCAGCTTCCATCTCAATGAGCGGTCCACTCCGGAGCAAGCAGGGTTGCTGGACCTGCCGCCTGCGCAAGAAGAAATGCGACGAGGGCCGTCCTCATTGTTCGACATGTGAATCGCTATCGATCACTTGCTATGGTTTTGGTCCAAAGCCCGACTGGATGGACAATGGTGAGAAGGAGAGAGCAGTCGCGAATAGCCTCAAACTGATCGTGAAGCACACCTGGAGACGCAAAGCTACAACCCAATTTCAAAAGCAACGCGATCCAATCATCAGGATAGCCCCCAAGTCCTCGAATGGTTCCCTGGAAAATTCCTCTTCCAGTCCTGGATCAAATCGCCAGCATGGTGTTACCTCTCCATCAGATCATGGCTCATCACAAGAAGATGGAGTTAACATGCTGCAAGATGGATCGGCTGTAAGCATGCTGATCTTATAGCAAGCTTGAGAGATTCTGATGTCAATTAGGATTCCACCTCGCCCGAACATGGTGATCATCCAATGGCTGGATCCATATTCTCCATCTCGGCGGATGAGTCCGTCCTCTTGATGCATTTTCTAGACAATGTATTCCCGCTACAGTATCCCATGTACAAACCAGGAATCCTGGAGGGAGGACGAGGCTGGTTACTAGCCCTTTTGCTTCGGACGAAACCTCTCTATCATGCAGCTCTGGCTCTCAGTGCGTACCACCGCCGGACGATCATACTTGCAAAAATCCGCCATCCGTGCCGAGTCACTGCCTTAGTCGAGCAAGAAAAGCATCTTGAAATTTGTCTGACCGAATTTCAACAGACTTTGAAATCAGTCAATCAGTTTGTCCAGAAGACCTGCTCAAGTAATGGACTGGGTATCGTGGCTTCAATCGTTCAACTGGTGTTTTTCGAGGTAATCTTCCCTTTAGAAAATCGCCAGGTTCTACACTGACAACTTTTGTAAAGCTTTTTGCCGGCCAAGGCAACGTATGGCAGATACATCTTCGTGCAGCAACGAATTTGTACCATCGAGGCTGTAGAGACAAATTAGCCCATCTTGGTCTGGCCGAAAAATCAAGGACAATCTTATGTGAGGACCTTCCTCTCTCAGAAGATGGACCTGTGGTTGGAGGAGAGGTTGTGAGCTTTAGATTCTTGGGCGGCACAATGATTTGGCTCGATATCACCTCTTCCATCACGACGGGAACGGCACCACATTTACTGCCTTATCATTTCCGTGTCATCGCTTCCAATTCTCAGACCAAGCTTGAAGATATTATGGGCTGTAAAAACTGGGTGATGCTTCAGATTGGCCGCATTGCTGCGCTACATGAACATAAAACTCAAGCTTTGCAGCAGGGACACTTCGATTGCACGGAATTTGAGCAAACTGTGGGTGATATCAGTAGGGAGATCCAGTGTAGGCTTACCCAGGGGGCCTTGGAAGGTTTCAATATTTCTGAACGCGATTCTGCTACAATATTCAATACGATGTCAGATCCGCCTACGCTCGTCACACGCATTTTTGCTTACATGGCATCTATTTACCTTCACTTGGTCACTCATGGCTTTCAAAAGCTGGAAGTATTAGACACAACCATTTCTGGAGCCATGAGGATGCTTCAAACTCAGATTTCAATCCATCTTCTACCAGCCTTGGTCTCTCCGCTGTATGTTATCGGGTCTGTTGCAAGGCAAGGGGACGAACAGTTTTTCCGAAACATTTTCTCCTCTCCGCCATTGCTGGATCCATTACTTGAACATCGAGGAAGGATTTTGCCAATTCTGGAAGAGATCTGGAGCAGAAGTCAGACCACACCTGGCTTTGCGTGGAAAGACAGTCTTGAACTTACCCATGATCTCTTGCTTCTTTGAGCCATACATGGCACTCGATGATTTCCGGCTTCGACTTCTCCCGATCTCTCATCGTGGCATTCAAGAATCGGAAAAGACTTGGGGGGCGCGTTACTTTAATTTGGGTTGATTAATAATTTCAAAGGGGGATTCTTGGAATGATAACGAAATCATCATTCATGGCGTCGTTGGGTCTCTGCGCAATGACTGAGCAATATGATAAGCTATTATGTCAACTTATCCTCGTGGACGCATCCTTCCCTCTTGGTGCACCAAGCTCCAGAAATGTCACAGGGGCAGCAGGGCTTGCGCGAACGCTTTCCTGCTCTTCACACTCTCAACAGCGGATCTCTCTATGATTGGTTCAAGGTGCGGTTTTCACCATTATTCGCTATGAAAACGCCGAGTCGTGACTGGCTGCGGCAGCTATTCGTGGTTTCGGGACCGACTCCCATAAAATGCATGTCTAATAAATTGCATTCCCGGGACATTGCAAGCAGACGATCGACAAGCGTTCCCGTTCCATTTCTAAGCACTGCGCTCCTTTTTTTGGTTGGTTGTTGGCGGCGGGATGCGAGTTCTGCGTTACGTCCGGTGATTGGATGCAGCTGCGCCTAACATACTTTTTGTCCCCTTTCTTTCGATGTTCGTCACGGCTTTGCCAGGTTAGGGTAATATTACAGCTTTGACTTTGGCCAGAGATGGCAAGGCTTTTCAAATATGCCAGGCGTCGAGATTTCCCCTGGGCGGGCCGCAGTTACAAGCCAGCATGGCGCGAAACTCAACAGATTCTTTTGGACAACGTCGCACTTGAATTTGTAATTTCCCATATTGCGCTCGTGAGTTCTAAATCTCTGTCTCTGCATTTACAATGCTTTATATTCTTCGTCTCGCCGCAAGCATTTTCAACAAGCCATTAACATCGTCTTTCACTGCCTCACCGGGAATTACTTTCAACAAATACCTAATCCAAGTCTTACATCTCGAAGCATGAAGAACATCGTCATTCTCGGAGGCTCCTTTGCGGGAATCAGCACAGCACATCGGATTTTCAAGCAAGCTGCGAAGGCTGGGCCCGTCAAGATCACTCTCGTGTCTCCGAATACCCATTTTTACTGGAACATTGCCTCGCCTCGAGGATTAGTCCCTGGACAGCTCACCGACGATAAGCTTTTCCAACCGATCGCTGCTGGCTTCAATCAATATCCAGCTAGTCAATTTGAATTCATCCTTGCCTCCGCCGAAAGTCTCGATGTCGAGGCCAAAAAGGTGGGGATTTCTGGCTCCACTGGTAACAAAACGCTCGACTACGACTTTCTCATTCTTGCCACTGGCTCCAATACAAAGGGAGATACACCATTTAAGGGGCTGGGCTCAACCGAAGCAACAAAGGATGCTCTACATGACTTCCAAGCGCGGGTGAAGAAAGCTAAGACAATTGTACTAGCCGGTGCCGGCGCGACGGGTGTTGAGACTGCTGGCGAACTGGGATTCGAGTATGGACGACAGAAGGAGATCATTCTGGTAAGTTTGGGACGTCTTGAAAATCTTTCCACATAATGATGCTGCGACTACTTTTCTGCCAGAATATCCTGATCATCTGCTAACCCTTCGCAGATCGCAAGTGGACCAACAATTCTCGAGGGAACACCAGCGAGTGTATCGAAGACTGCAATGAAGCATCTCCAGAATCTGACGGTGGACATCAAGTTACAAACAAAGGTCATGGGTTCAGCCCAAATGCCGGATGATCGGCAAGTACTCACACTTTCTGGCGGAGACAAATTGATCACGGACATGTATATTCCTACGTTTGGTGTGATCCCAAACTCGTCGTACATTCCTGCGAAGTTTCTCAATGCCAATGGATTCGTCACGGTTGATGAGTATCTCAAAGTCAAGGGGGCAGAGGGTGTGTGGGCCATCGGCGATGTCTCTGATCTCGAACCACCGCAATTCATGTTCTCTGATAAACAATCAGCTCATCTCGCCAAGAACATTACCCTCATTCTGAGCAACAAGACACCGCTTCCTTACAAAGTGGCTACAAGCGGTATGATAACTTTCCTCGTCGCCGAATTGGAATTTTGGCTGATCTTCTGCAGGTATGGGTCTCCAGATTGGCAAGAAGGCCGGAACCGGTCACCTCGGAAGTTTGAAAATTCCAGGTTTTATAGTGAGCATGCTCAGGAAGACACTATTCATCGAGAACATGGGGCCCACGGTCAATGGTTCTGCGTTTTGATTATCTTACTCCTTTACATGGTTGAATGTCCATTTGTTTTTTTTGCGGGTCATTAATTCATAGATTGTACTGCTGAAATTATTCTATATGTTACTATTGAAGAGGTCTTTCCTTCGAAAATTTCGAGTTACTTGCACAAAAGACATGTCGACGTAATGCATATAGTTTTGGCTCAGTCCACCGAACCCCCTGATCCGCTGATGGGCAATGGTCCAGCCGCTGTTGTCGCAAATAATTGCAACACAGCTTTCCAATCAAGTTCGGTCTCATGGTCGGCATTGGTGGTTGTGTCTGGAGCACGAAGGATGATATTCGTCTCGGAGATGTGATTGTCAGCCCGTTCACCGGGGCTCATGGTGGTGTTGTGCAGTGGGATTTCAGAAAGACTGGAAAGGGTGGGAAGTTCCAGCGGACTGGCTCACTGGACGAGCCGCCACTGGTCCTTTTGCATGCCTTACAACAGTTGAGGACATTTGATATCACGGATGGCGTTAACAACGAAAGGTGCCTTTCCCTGATGGTTCAGAACAAGGCGCGAACGGGCGAGGTCTGTCGATATCCAGGAGTAGACCACGATCAGCTATTCGAGGCGGCCTATGCTCACGAAGGCGACGAGACGTGCAAAGAGTGTGACCCAAAGTCGATTGTGCAGAGACCTGCTAGAAATAGCACTACTCCTAAGATACACTATGGTAATATTGCATCGGGGAACGAGGTGATGAAGCATGGCGTTATTCGGGACAAAATAGCCGAGGAAGAAGATGTGATCTGTTTCGAGATAGAGGCAGCTGGGTTAATAAATAGCTTTCGGTGTCTCGTGATCAGGGGTGTTTGCGATTATGCAGACTCTCACAAGAATAAGATATGGCAACCATACGCAGCTGCAACGGCTGCTGCTTTCGCTAGAGAGCTTCTCAATGTAATGTGTGCGGCTTTAGTGCTATCTGCTATTCCTATCTTTCTCTTCTAGTGCTGTTGCTTAGGTCCCTCCTGTTCCTCTGTAAGGATATCAAGTGCAGAACAAACTAGCTAGTGTCTGTCTGATATAATTCCACTAATATAAAGATAATGCTCTTGACTAAGTTGTGAAGACTAGCAGAGTGGACAAGTAGCATAAGATGTTGTTGCCTCAAATCTAGTACAAACGTATACAAACTTAGTGTACTGATATAGCTGTAGAGTAGCTTAAGGGCAGCAGAAGAGACTACAATTTTACAAGAACTATTAAGCTAATAGGACTAATAACTACAAAAAATTAAGAAAAGCTTAAGAGATAATTGCTAAGTTATAGAAAAAGGTTAAAAGATTAAAATGAAAACACTTTAAAAAGAACTTTTACTTTGTTTAGTATAAAAAAAGAATTAATAACAAAAAGTGTTTAGAAAGTAATTTTAAGAAAAAGATGTCATAAGATATGTGGCAGTAACGGCGGTTTCTCACGCAAGCGTCCAACGAGAAACTAATGGGATGATCAGGTTGATGAGGAGGACGCGCGACGCTGCCAGCAATGAAGCAGCACGCACGCGTGTTTGACGGCGTCACTTGCCCTAATCCGCAGAGATGCGTGAAGAAGAAAAAAAAAACTAGTAAAAATACTATCTTAACAACTAAGCAAGCTACTAAAGTAATATCTTAAACTCTAGCTAAGTTAAAAGAAAAGAATAGTATAGGTTTTTAAACTTAAAGAAATTTTCTTATGTTAACAAGTAAAAAGAAAATAAAAAGTCTAGTAAGTTAGTTGGTTATTTTTTTTTTGTTTTATTTATTAAAGTAAAAGAAAATTTCTTTAGTCTTTTAAGTTAAGTTATATAAACGTTTTTTATTTTTTTCAGCAGCTCAAACCGCAGTACTACGACATATTATATAATATATAATTAGTTACACATTTAAAAATTAACCGTTGGTTCCTGTGTCTCAGAAGGCTAAGGATTAAGGGTGGGTTAGCTCGTGCTGGCCAAGTCCGTCGGCGGTCGGCGACTTACTTCCCCGACATGTAATCCCATCTCGCGTTGGCCTCTCTCGCCTAGATACATTAAGAACAGTTGATATGTTTTCGTAATTCTTTTGTCCGAGGATGCTGCTGGCTCCTGCAGACTCTTGATTGCGATGAATTTGATTGGATTGTCAAGAGCATGGGATCGAGTGGCGTCATTGTGCCGATGTCAGCCTATATGTCCTTTGTGTTATTATATAGGCCGTGTCTCGTCCACCACAAACCCCCATTAGGTCTATATCCATTGTCGTCGAACCATATCGAACAACATCCAACGATAACGAAATGTCCGTCATAATTGTTGGCGCCGGCATCGGCGGCCTCGCTCTTGGCCAGGGACTCAAACGGTCCGGCATCTCATTCCGCATCTTCGAGCGCGATGCAACGGCTGACTACCGCCCACAGGGATATCGACTACGGATCAGCGGCGAGGGCGCCGCCGCGCTGCGCAAGGTATTGGACACAAAGCTCTGGGACTTGTTTGGGCGGACCTGCGCCATAACGAAGTTAGGAATGACGAGAATCGATGCGATTAATGGGACTGTGAAGAGTAGTGATCACGGACCGCCACGCGGAGCTGGGACTGGGGAGGTGTTCACTGCGGACAGGATGAAATTGCGATCGATTTTGATAAAGGGCCTCGAGGGAGACATTTCGTTTGGGAAGGAGTTCAAGCGGTATGAGATTACGCCTTCCGGAATTATTACCGCCCATTTTGGAGACGGGACAACAGAGGAAGGCGCGCTGCTAGTTGGGGCGGATGGCCTGCGCTCACCAGTACGGAAACAGTATCTGCCGACACACAAAACAGTCGATACAGAGGGAAGATGCATTTACGGCAAGACACCTATAACACAGGAGTTACTCAACTCCTTTCCGGCTGATGCGATGAAATGGATGACTCTAATCACGGATTCAACGCCTCTCACTCTTTTCCTCGAGCCGATTCGCTTTCCCGATGATCATTACGGCGATTCTCAGGGTATCACATCAACGCAAGATTACATCTACTGGGTTCTCCTGTCACGCAAATCGACATTCAAACTTGCAGATCCCGAGCTCCTGCGCATGCACGGTGCCGACGTTGCAAAATTGTCGCTCCACCTCACCAGTCACTGGGACTCGTCGTTCCGTTCACTTCTGGAATTGCAAGATACGACAAAATCGTCGACCTTGCGGATCTCATCCGCCCTGCCCAACCAAACAGCGTGGGCCCCCTCCGCTTTGGTAACGCTACTAGGCGACGCAATCCACGTCATGTCGCCCACTGGTGGAGTAGGCGCCAATACCGCTCTGCGCGACGCTGCGGAACTGAGCGAACATCTGGCACAGAATGGGATCTCGAAGGAGAGCGTTGGGGCGTACGAGGAGAAGATGCTGCAGTATTCGAAGAAAGCGATTGAAGACAGCTATAGAGGAGGAAAGATGATGTATGGACAACCGCCATTTGAGGAATGCATGGAATTGGATATTTAGATGGATAGCGTTTAAATAATACATACCCATGAGTTTCAAACGCTGTGGGCACCAAAAAAACACACAATCGCTTATTATACAAGAACGAAGACTTTTCCCATTATTAATAGAAACTTACAAGATACCAAGTTCCAATCTTTCAGCTAGTTCATATCAAAGACTCAAAAAAACCAAATATTATCTCTATTAATAAAGTCTACGACGATTCTTAAAACCATCCCACACAACACAACGTTTAACATGCTTAGATGAGCGCAACAGCCGCAAGAATAAGGCCAAACACGCCAGAAGCAGGACCGAGCTTGATGGCCGCGGACGTAGACTGAGCCGCCCCAGTAGCGGACGTGGAAGTAGACGCGCTGGTGCTGGAGGAGGCACCGGAGGACGTAGCGGCGGTAGAGGTGGCTGACGAGGCACTTCCGGCAGAGGACGCGGTAGCGGTGGCGGCAGCGGAGAACTCGTTAGCCCATACGGAGGAAATAGAGTCGAGAACGGGCTCGCCGTTGCGGTTGATGGCGGTCACGTTCGGAGGCGGGATGGGGATCGAAGCATCGTTAAAGTAACCGGGGGCGGACTGGTTGTTGAAGATGTTGGAAAAGTCAACAGACTCTATTGAGACGGAAGTATCGTTGGCCACGAAAGCGAAGACATTAGCGTCAACGTCATTGCGTCCAAGACTTGGGAGGTCCCAGTTAGCCTCGACAGTGGAGATCTCGGAGTAGTGGTTGTAGAAGGTCGAGTCAGTGGTATTGTAGAGCTCCTTGGGCACAGCTCCACCGAGAAGGAGAGCGAAAACGCGGTTCTGAATCGAGTACGACTCGTTCTCGTCGAAGGTCAGGAGAATGAGAGTGTTGTCCATGAAGTAGGAATTGTTCAGTAAGGGCTCGAGGAAGGTGCGCGACCACTTGCCAGCGACGTCAACGGTGGTGTCGTGGCCGTCGTTGGACATGTTGGGTGTGAAGAAAGCCCACTGCGGAAGCTGCTTGTTGTTAAGGTCGTCGTAGAAGCTGGTGAAGTTCTTGACGTTGTCCAGCCGCGAAGCGTTGTTGGCAATGGAGTCGTAGATTACGAGCGGGTTATGCTTGCGAACGTAGTCGTTGGCGTATGTCTCCTGGTTCGAGAAGTTAAAGCCCTGGAAACCGGCGTAGGGCTGATCCTCCTGATACTCGGCCCATGAGATTCCCTTGGACTCAAGCAGATCAACAATTGTGGAAACGTTGGAAGGAACACGCATGAAAGCATCACCATCCATGCCGAAGTAGTCTCCACCGACGGCAGCAACGTACTAGACAAAGTGTTCGAAATTAGACTATTAGAAAGTTCAACTGAATTGTGAAGACATACGTTAGGTTCGGAAGGATGGGTGACGGCGAAGTAGTTGGTGAGGCTAATACCGTACTGAGAAAGCCACTCGAGGTCACTCTGGCCAGCAGCTGAGTCGTAATCCTGAGATTATTAGTATATCTCACAGCATGAGACGTAAGGCAAAACTTGCAGTGTTCTCCAGCCAGATGACGAAGAATCGGTCAAAGGCAGAGCCGGAGACAGTGGAGGTCTCCTCACCGACCGCAGCGGTGGCCTGGGCGGCGTAGATCGACGAGAGCGAAGGCTTGATGGTAGAGAAGGTGGGGGCAGGGTCGACAGATGAGGCAGCTGCGGCAAGGGCAGGAAGGAGGAGAGCGGCGGCGTACTTTTTGAGCAACTGCATTGTGGCGAACGGTCGTGATAACTGAATACAGGGAGACACAGGGAGGTAGTCAAGACAGGACAAACGTACAGAGAAGGGTAAATGAGCGAGCGGTATGATAGCTATATATATATAAACGTATACATGCAATACACGTGGACGATGTAGACGAAAGACCTGCCACGGTGCAGAAGCATGCAGGTACTAGCATCCGCTAAGTTGCTGTCAACCACAGTCATGAAATCTTACCTCTCCTGGCAGACACTTCGCACGTCCCGCGCATATAATTCCTGCATAGCCTGGAATCGTATACGTCAAAGCCAATCGGAGAAAAGATAATTCAATTTCGGTGCGTAAAGCGCTTTAGATGCTACCTACTTAACGTGCTAGATCACGCCATGCAATGCGGCATATGAGCGTGAGAAGCGTCGATTCGAACTAGCACATCGCCGAACAAAAAGTAACTGAGGTTAAGCTCGTGGAATATGCGCCACAGATGAGTGGCCCGGACAGGAAGGGGTTTCTCGCAGATGACGACGAATGACGACAAGGTCGTGGAGCGCGTGGGGAGCGTGAGGAGCGTCACGCGAGAGCCTGGCCAATGAGGACACAAGCAACAAATGCTTGTCGTTCTTGTCGCTCGCCACGGACTCTGGGCAGGGTACCTTGTGGACTCTTAGCGTGCCCGGCGGCAGCATTTTTCAGAAGCTCGGCGCTCGGCGAGCCCGGGTCTGGTTCGGATGGTCCCCCGCGAGTGCCTCGAGGAGAGAGCTTAAGAAGCGTGCGGCTCTCGAAAATTGACGAACGGCGTCAAACGCGCATCGCACGTGGAGTCAACGCGCCTGCACGTGCAGACTCCTCGTCACTTCTATGGCCGCGATCTGCCGCGTCTGTCGGTGAGCCCTTTGTGCTCCTCGGACCGTCGACGCCTGCCTAGCTTCTGTCTCCCGGCTCCCAATTCGTTAAGCTTTCCGTATGATCCTTGTTTGGGTTCTCGGCAAGGGCCCTAGGGCTCTGTTCCTGCTCTGTGGAAGACTGTCCCTCTCTTGGCTGCTAGGAGCTGACAGTGACATGCCCTCTTCATTTCTGCACCCACATGGCCCTGCCGCACTCTCACTCACCCAGCGCACTTGCTTGGCCAGCCACTGGCATGAGATCTAATCGGATCGCGCCACCTCGGATATATCGGACTCTATTGGTATTCCAGTCATCTCTGCCAAACTTCTTCCGGCGGCGGTTAACTCTTCCCGAGTCCTGACTGGCTTTCTCTTCCTGACACTCTTGCTTTATTTCCGTCGTGGTTCGCATCATTCTCTGTCATCACAGTAGCACGTAACAATAATGGCGGATGAAGAAGTCTCTGTCCCATCAGGCGCAAGCACTGCGCCCGTCTCTGAAAAGGAGACCAAGAAGCGTCACGGTAACTCTTCCAGATCGGACTGGATACTCCTCGTTTCAGGGCTTCTTATTGTGAGTGCTATCGCGCTTGGTATGGGCATCGGCCTCCGACATTCGGGGTCAGATTCAGGTTCCAGTCCTTCTGCTCCATCGTCTCCTTCGACTACAACTCCAGCATCTCCATCCGCCACTCCCTCATCTAGTTCTGACTGGCGCCTCGACACTGCTACCAACTACCGCCTCGACCGCAGCTGGAACTCATCGGCGCCCAGCACAACCCGCGTCTACAATTTCACAATAAGCGAAGTCACCGGGTGGCCAGATGGCTTCGTCCGTACCCTAACAGTCATCAATGGTCAGTTCCCTGGTCCGCTCATCGAGGCCAACCAGGGCGACCGATTGATCGTTAATGTCAAAAACGAGGGAGTCAATTCGACCACCCTGCACTGGCACGGTCTCTACCAGAATGGAACCAACTACATGGACGGCGTCAACGCCGTCACCCAATGCGCCATCCCGTCCGGCGCGTCCTTCACCTACAACTTTACGCTCGACGACCAGTATGGCACGTACTGGTACCACTCGCATTTTGGCACGCAGTACATGGACGGCGTCGTCGGTCCGCTCATCATCCACGCGCCGGAGGAGGACGACCATGTCGGGGATATGTACGACTATGACCAGATTGTGCTCGTCTCTGACTGGTATCACCAGGTCGGAGACGCGTACTTGGGCGAGTATCTCGCGCCGGAGAACGAGAATGCGGAACCCGTTCCGGACAATGGTTTGATCAACGGCGCCGCCTACTTCAACTGCTCGCTCACGCCGGGCGATACATGCTACCAGAACGACTCGCAGCGGACAGCCTTTAACTTCGAGCAGGACAAGACGTATCGTCTACGCATCATCAACACCGGTGGCTTTGCCGAAATCGACTTCTCGGTCGACAGCCATGAGATGACGGTGATCGAAGGCGACGGCACGCTCGTTGTCCCCGCCATGCTGCACAAGCTTCGCGTCGCGGTGGCACAGCGATACTCCGTGCTCCTCCGCACTAACGTTTCCACTTCCGAAGAAACCGACGGTGTGTTCTGGGTCCGCGCTGAACTGAACGAATTCTGCTTCGCCAGTGATAACCCAGTCCTCGACTCAAGCGTGACCGCCGCGCTTGTTTACACGAACACCACTGACATCGCGACCACGAAGCTCAACGGCATCTCTTCTTCTGTTAAAGCCTCTACCGACTCTTGGGATGACACCTCTGCCAACGTCCTCTGCAGAGATCTCAACAACACTTACATTGAGCCCCTGATCCAAATGGAGGCTCCCAATGCTACAGTCTTCTACCGCATCGACTCCAGTTTCCAGATCAAAGACTACGCAATTGACCTCGCGTACATCAACGGCACGACGTGGAAGCCCGCGTCCGTCGCGACGCTATACCAGGCGTACGAGATGCTCTCCCCGCTGACCGCCTCGTCCGTCGACAACTCCAACAAGACCACACTGGAAAACACAACTGGAATCCTCCCGCTCGGGATATATGGCGGCGAGGCTAATCAGTACGTCGTGAATGTGAACGACTATGCGGTTGTCGACCTCCTCATCAACAACCTTGACGACGGATCACACCCGTTCCATCTCCACGGGTATAAGTTCTGGGTCATCGGTTCAGGATTGGGCTCTTTCCCGTACAAGGATTACGGCCAGCTCAATACCACGAATCCGATGCGGCGAGATACAGTGCAGGTTGTAGCTTATGGGTGGACGTTAATCAGGTTTGTCGCCGACAATCCCGGATTATGGCCGTTCCATTGTATGTGTATATTCCTTCACTTCATTTGAACTTTGTGAGAGTGTGGCTAACTCTGTAATTTTATAGGCCACATCAGCTGGCATTTGGAAGCTGGTCTGCTCATGCAGTTCCAAGTTTTGCCTAGCAAGATTGCTGAGTTTTCGCCGCCGGATCAATGGTCTGATTTATGCAAAATTAGCTCGTAGCGGGTTTGCAATTTTATTTTGTTTGCTGTCTTTTTGGTATATATGGGTAATTTATGTATAATGAATACTGGTCATTCCGGTTTTGATTGTTTTATCGTCGGTGTCTGAAGTGAATGCATATAGTGAGTTAATTTTTTAGCTCGTTTGCGCGGGCGATCGAAGAAATATGAAATTCATCATCGGTCCCGGAATGTACATATTTCCATGAGTAAGCTGGGCGCCATACAAAATCGTGTCTCGTCTGGTCGCGTCCGAAGAAAGCGGAGAAGTCCGATTCACTTATAGGGTCCCTGAAATATACGGCGCACGGTGTGAAACTTACGCCGAAAAAACTTTTGCTCAGGAGGTGGAGCTCGTGGCCGAACGCCTCGAACCGACTTTTGCAATTTAGCATAGTTACCAGTAACGCCTCAGGCTACAGAGTTACTTATGGCTTGCACCGAGCAACATAAATTTTGCGGTTCAAGGTTTAAGATCGCTGCTTGGGATTCAGCCGCGATCACACAACCTCGCTGCATTCATATGGGTTGGCGGCATCACGAATTAAGGAAAGAGAGATTGGAGACGAATTTGATCTAAGGTACGAGGTAAATTTACAAAAAAATTTGTCCAGGGTCTCGTGGCCCAAGTTGTGGAGGACTGGGCGTCTCCGAGCCACGGGCTTGTCCGGATTCGAAGAACCGTTGCACCCACCACATAGTTCATTTCAAACTGCGAGAGTACTGAAAATTTTTTTTTTTTTTTGTAAATAATCTATTACGCGTGGCGGAGAGCGTTAGAGGATGGAGTGGAAATTAAGCGGAGGCAAATCGCAAATCATCTTAAATGGCCCGGCGCAAAGACCACCTGCGTCAGCGACTCAAAATTTAAAAATCTAGGAGTGGGCCAACTTCGCAATTGCAACTTTTCATAGCTCTTCAGAACGTTTGTTCTTCGTTACTTACATTACATTTCTCGCCGCTCCATTGATCCTTGACCAAATTCAGCTGCAAAATTAGAACGTCGTCATGTCTACTGCGCGTGAACGCCGCAACTCCCTTATCGACCAGGAATCAGCGCGGCTTCTCGGGGATTTCGACGACAGGGACGATGAGAGTGTTTTCGACGACGATCTCGCCGCGTCTGCGGCGATTTCTGAGTCTGGAGATGGAGGCAGCAACGGCGGCTCTACCGACGGGCAGATAGATCCGGTCGCCGAGCGGGAGGTAAACGAACTCAGCACTCGGGCACTAGTCACGCTTTTTTGTTCGCTTTATATCGGAGTATTTCTGTGTGCGCTGGACGGGACTGTTATCGTGACGCTACTGGCTCATATTGCTTCCGAGTTTCACGAGTTCCGGTCTGTATCATGGATTGCAACGTCGTATCTTATTGCATTGGCTGCGTTCCAGCCTCTATATGGAAAAGTCTCTGTATGTTCTGAAGAGCGTGTTGTAGCAAATTTGAGAGATTGATTACTAACTGGCTGTGCTAGGATATTTACGGACGGAAAGCTCTTTTACTTTTTAGCAACGTAAGTTCTATTCTTGTGCATCGGAGAAGTGGACTTGTATCTCTGGACTCAGCTCGTGATTGGCGTCCCCAGATCAATTGATCTTCGTAAGGCTTTGCACGAAGGTCAAATATGTCTATGATGCGCGCGATGAAGTGCAGTCTTCAATTTGCTCCTGAGAAATCCTTCTAACTTCTTCTTAGAGCGCATTCGCCGTCGGCTGCATTCTCTGCGGCATCGCGCCGAACATTTGGTTCCTAGTCTTTGCACGCATTGTTGCTGGTCTTGGAGGCGGCGGTCTCAATTCTCTTTCGGTTATTACCCTCAGTGATCTGGTCCCGCTGCGTCAGCGAAGTCTGCTGCACGGCATTGGCAGTGTCCTGTACAACTCTGGTGCGGCAATCGGTGGTGTCTTCGGCGGCCTCATCACCGACGCGATCGGATGGCGCTGGGCTTTCCTCATCCAGGTTCCGTTCGTCGTCGTTTCAGCAATCACGATCAGCTTGAACCTCAAGTCGAAGCCCTCGGAGACCATGGAGACCGACAGATTAAAGCGAATAGATTTTGCCGGTTCATTCACGCTTGTTTCAGCGCTCTCTACCTTCCTTATCGCACTTTCTGTTGGCGGAAACTATCTCCGATGGTCACACCCTCTTATTTTTGGGCTTTTCACGATTTCTTTTGCGTTCCTTGCGGCGTTCGTTCACATCGAGACCAAGGTCGCACAAGAGCCAGTCCTACCTATCAAGCTGCTGAAGGACCGCACAGTTTTCGGGTCCGCGTTCACGAACAGCTTCATCTTCATGATCTCGTACTCCCACTTGTTCTACGTCCCGATTTATCTCGTCTCTGTCCGAGGCGTGTCAGCTACCGCAGCCGGCACAAACATTATCTCGAACTTCGTCGGCACTGGCATCGGCGCGATCTCCACCGGTTCGTACATGCGTGCTACGGGTAGGTACTACAAGGCTATGCTCCTCAATGCCACCGTGCTCTTTCTCGGATGTCTCCTTGTCTGCACCTACGGCCCCGATACATCCACGCCCGTCCAGGTTCTCTTCCTCCTCATCCCCGGAATAGGGTTTGGCTCGCTACTGACCTCGACGCTAATCGCGCTCATCGCCTCCGTACCGCACGAATTCCAAGCCGTTACGACCTCGATCCAGTACGGCTTCCGTGGCACAGGCTCCACAATCGGCGTCTCCGTGGCGTCTGCAATTTTCCAAAACGTCCTCGCATCCCGGCTCTTCACCCGTATCACCGGTCCGGGCGCGGAGGATATCATCGGCCGGGTGCTCGATTCGGTCGAGGAGATTGAGTTCGTTCCGGCGAAGTACAAGTCGCTGGTTGTCTCGTCATACCTGGACGCCTGTCGCGCTGTGTTCATTTTCGCGGCCGTTCTGGGATTCTTAAATATAATTTCTTGTGCGATCATGAAGGAACATACGCTGCATACCACGATCCAGCGGAGATAGAGAAAGTAGAAGGAAAATTGCTGATAAGTGGAATGGGGGTACATGCGATGAATAGATGATAGACGGCTGTAAACGGATTGGACGCATATGATATATTGTGGTTACATAGAATAGAGTGCGATATAACGGCAAGTTTTGTAATATTACCGAATTGCACAATGGTTTTTGGGGGATCTATAAAGTTTTGGTTACTTCGTTATTCGAATGTTTTGAATGAGCATTGTTTGCATTTTTAGATAGATTTTTGACTATTGGATGTTGGATTACAAGGCGAATTGAAACATACTTCACCGGGAATATTGCGGGACCAAATAACACGCAAAAATACTCGTGCCAAAATCCTCAACGCACTCAATCAGAATATAATCCAAATTTGGACTTCTCTTTCAGGACATATGTTTGCAAATTGGCGCCATTCAGCCGATACTACGGTTAGAGTCAGCTGCCGACATGATTGTCCACGTCTCAATAGATTCACGGTACATGTAGATCAAGTAACACCGGGGCCACATCCAATGAAAGGACCCCGATAACGCAAAACCGCTCGAATTTCAGTACTATCTGCTAAAAAGCCAAACGGACTGCAAGATTCGCAGTTGCACAGATTCGCCCACAAAATAGGGGTTGTCCCGCTGAATTACTCCCTGAGACGGCACTAAAATGCGGGAATAAACCCTGAAATAGCGGAATTGTAAACCCTCTCTCCTACTCATATATACGTGCACGTGTACAGATTAGGGCACGAGGACGGATACTGACGTTCCGTGTTCCGTGTTCCGGCTTCCGACGGCGCAACGGCTTAGTTTACTTCTCGCAAAATGGATCTGTCTCCCTTATTCAGCGGTGTATTGTCGATGGGAATACGACCGAAAAGAGGGGTCATGAAGCCCCTTGTCGTCGTTCTCGCTGATATCGTTCAATGTGTCTGTACAATGACTTCTACGTGGCCTAGTTTGAAGCTGTACGCGGAGTCGGGCCAAGTGGCATCAAAATTAGCACGGTGCTCGAGGAGCTCAGAGCTAGTTGAACTCTATCACCTCAGAAGTAGTACATGTAATTGGCAGCTCACGTACAAACTCAATTGTGATCGGTCCGAGCAACTTCGGAGTATCTTCCCTCCAGATACGGAAAAAAAAAATCTATATCACGTGAGTGACGGCGCCTTCCCACATTTAGTTAGGCTAGTCGTCCTTCGGTGCCCTATGCTTTCAGCGGGTCAACCGTTGAGTGAGTGCCGGGTAAGTAGACTTTCGATGCAACGAAGTCCCAAATGAGTGGTATTGTCCGACATACCTCCAGAAGTAACATACGTTTGCACCACTTTATTAATATCGTCAAACGGCAATCGTCAGACATTAGGAATGCCGATATCGGATCGTCATTTTCGGCAATATCGGCGAAACGGCAACAGCCCTAGAGAGCACTATACTATTGGGGTTAGATCCTTGGGCATGTATAGTGAGTCTTATATTGATTGGTTTGGTCGGATACTTATCATAGATTGGGCGATATTCTTTATCTTGAATTGGTGGTGTCCTGAGAAAGTATCAGTAAGTGACTGTACCTCCATATTTATCTTTAAAAGCATAAATGGCTATTTCTACCAGCCCCCTATTTATTTAAATATCTAGCCTAGTTTCCTGACTTCTGGATTCTGTCAAATAATTACGTCCGTTTCTATGAGATAATGTCAAGTCCTTCTAATGATCACAGTGCGCTTATCCGCATAATCTTGCAGAGCAAATTCGGGCTCCAAAGCAACAGCTTCCAGAAGATTGGAAAGGCTCAGAATAATTCTGTCTACCAAATTGATCTACCTCACCCACTTTCGGAACCAGTGGAAAGCCCTGACATTTCTTCCCAGCCTTATATTTCTCCGATTCCAGCCGGCACTTCCAAATTAATAATCCGAATTCCAAACGAAAATGTCAGCCTGGAGAGTTCCGTTCGAGTGCGGAATGAGGTTGCTTCTCTAACCTTGGCACGCGATGCGCTCTCTTCTGTGCGTCCTTCCATTATTCCTCTTGTATTTGGATGGGAAGATATCAGGTCTAGTCCTGGCTGGATCCTCGAAGAGTGGATGAGGGGCGAATTGTTGTCTCGGGACGATCTTGGTAAATTGGACCAAGACAACCAACAATTCATACTGCGGCAAATGGCGCAGGTGATCAAGTGTTTGCAGGATTTTCAGTTACCTGATTCTATCACAGAATATGGCGGTCTTACCTTCAACAGTGAGAGCAAGATCACAGGTACTTTGATGACCATTCCTTGTGGAGGGCCATTCCCCACCTATGCACTCCTGTGTAAAGGAATGTGTATGTGGCAACTGGGTGCAAGCGACAGAAGCAGCCATCTCGGGGGCTGGAAAGAGAATGGGATGCGGGAGAGATTAGACCGATTCTTTGCCAATGGCTTGGATCAGGTCTTGACCAAGGTGTCTAAGGATCGGCCCACACTAATCCATGGAGATTTCTGTAAGAAGACTCTGCAAAGTTGAGTGATCAGAAGACTTTCTCATCTCTTTATCTCTCTAATAGGCTTACCGAATATGCTTTTTGATAAGTCCAGCTATCGTCTGACCGCCGTCCTTGACTTTGACTTTTCCCATATTGGAGCACCTATCTCAGAATGGCTATTCTCCTTCTGGGACCTCGACGGCCTTCTCCCTGGATCTACCGATCCAATGGGGCCTCTTCGAAAGTGGCTGCTCAATGGATTCCCCCGCAGAGGTTTGATCTCGTCCGGCGATAAGAATGTCTCCGAACCTCTCGAACCCCGGTGGACAATCGCGGCGGCATGGGACAAGGCGTTGGCTGAGGCTGGAGTCAACAAACCGTCGACGATCAGCGGCGCTGGCGAGACTGCAGATGTCTGGTGGTTTTCCCAGGAGTTATGCCAGGCTTATTGGTTCATCGAATCATTGATTACGAGAAAGACACCAGAACAGTTGAGCCAGATGAAAGCAAGGAGCGAGAAACTTCTTGATGCGTACTTGGTTCAGTGGGGCTTCTAGACCGCAAGCCAAATTGAACCATGATTTAGTCAAGTGGAGCCCACCTTGGATTGCTTCTGCCTCCTTGACCCCAGTTCTGCGATCGCCATGGACTATCAGCTGGCAACGGTTCGATGTCAAACACGTCCCAAGGACTCCGTTTGGAAAGGGCTTCCATGTGGAAAGAGCTTCCATTTGGAAACGGGTTCCTCTGATATGATTTCTTTTATTTCGCTCAGTGTGCACGTTCCTAGTCACAGATCGCTTAGCAGGTGCAGGTTCGCTATGCAACAAGAATATTTATATGGACGAGACAACGTGGAGCATTGAGATATGTTTTCGTATGTAAACAGAATTAACTATTCGCCCAGTGATGGTTTCGCCATCACTTACATCATACAGTTTCCTCAATATCAACTGCATCATCGGAGAAACTGATCTTGATACGATCGCACTGAAAGCCCCCTTGACAGAGAAATTTCCAAGCCTCAGACCTTGTCAACCGATGACTCTCCACATCATCATAGTCGATGTTTAGGATACGATGCTGATAGAATATATGATAGAGAGTTTGGAGTGATGGCTACTCTGACAGGATCTCCACCAGAGATCATGTGTTTCCTTAGAAACTTGTCGGAACTCTTCTGGGAAAAGCATCTTTCCTCTCGCTTCAGTAGCCCACGAAGTATATCTAAAATGGCACCATTCCTCTTCACAGTCCTCATTTCCGGCCCCGTTATGGTAATCTAAATGTATTAGGATTCATTCAGTGGCAGGCCCTTCCACTTCCTGGACTACACGACCATCAATAACTATGAAGATAATGCCTACGGCATCTACCGCTTCCAGAACGAAGTCCGCCGTATATACGACGAGCTGGCCAAGCAGAAAGTCGCCGGCAGTTCGTACGTCGTGCGAGAACAAATAATTGCAGATACCGCGACTCTTGGAGGAGTTCTCTTTGGCACGTACACTGGTATTGATGTCACGAAGTATGCCAAGTTGAACGTGTGGCTGCTGTAACTACTCGATCGGCCCGCAACTGCAATCAAGAAGCGCGTTGCTGTAGCACCAGAGTTCAAGGTCAGGAAGCTCGTAAATGACCCCGGATGTTCAAGACAAATGTAAGAGCTTGGTCAAACATGGAGATTAAGTTTCAGATGGAGCGGCACTCTACCACAACCGTACCGTCCAGTGGCATTTTTGATATTATCCCAAAAATAAATTAAATGTCTCACAACCCCGGCAGCCCCAAAAACAGAATGGCCCGACCTCTATAAACCTTTTAAATTCTAAATCTGAAATCCAATCTCTTATTTCCCTTCTCTTTTCCGTGCACTCTATACTCCTCCTTCTCCATGTCTGTCATCTTATCCCACACCTTGTCCCTTCGCTTGTTCTCCGTCGTGTAATATGTCCTGATAACGAATGCCAGAATCATGGACGTGATATTGAGGGCCAACAAGACATAGTTTCCACGATGATAGTACGGCGCATCGTTCTCCCTGTAGATATTCGCAGCAGTCAGATTGCCCAGTTGGACCGCAATGTTGTAGATACTCTGCGCGAGAGCACGGCGGTCGGAATCGTTCGCGTTGGCCGACACCCACGATACCAGAATAGGTTGGTAGTAGGGATAACCTAGCACCCATGTATATGACGCGAAGCGCCACCATCTGCTTGCCGAGTAAGGGAGATACTGCAGGAAGAGCAGATTTGGGAAGACCCAGAGAGCCGACAATACAGCAAAGAGCCACTTGACGCGATAATGATCGGACAGTCTGCAGAATGTCGTCGTCCAGAAGATGTTAAGGGCAGCATATGGAATGATAAGCAAGTTGATAGTCGTCGTGTCGAACATGAGGAAGCGCATATTGATAGGGAAGTAGTATCTCATCGTCACCGAAGGGATGAAGCCGATGTATCCGAGAATGAACACTGGGAAGATGTATCTGTCAGTCAGAGCACCGAAGATTGACCTGAATATCTGGCGGGGAGTCTGGCGCTTGCCGACATCCTTGTTGCTCTGATTCTTTTTCGATGGATCATCATGCTCAACGCGCGCACGAAGTATGGCAGCTTCCCGGGCCGTAAATGTGCTGGCAATACCGGGAGTCTTGAGAGACGGGATAAAGAAGTACGTGGCAATACCAATTCCGGTCGTCAGCAGGCCCTCAATCAGGAACAGCCACTGCCAATTCTTGAGAGATCCAACGTTATACATGAGAAGAATACCGGACGCAAGCAGGGCGGAGATGACATTAGTGAGGGATTGCGTGGCCCAGATCCATGAGAATCGAATCGACAGTTCGTCCGCCTTGTAGAACGAAGATACGTAGAAAGCGAGTCCAGACACGAATCCGCCCTCACAGAATCCAAGCGCAGCGCGCGTGAACAGGAAGAATGGTCGTGCTGAAATAAGAACTTGTAAGGTCGAGACAATACCCCAGGCGGTCATAATCAGAGGCAGCCACCGCTCCGGGCCAAAACGTTTATTCATCATCTGTGAAGGCACTTCCAATGACAAGAAAAATATCAGGAAAAGAGATTGACCGATGTTGTAATCATTTGTCGTCATGTGAGTATCGAACAAAAAGTCTGACGAAAGAACCTGCTGAATATTCGATCTGTCGAGGTCGAGCGAGAAGAACATCACACATGCGAGAATCATCACCCTAATATCCGTTTTCCGCCGGACAATATTTTCCTCTTCTTGTGTCCATGGTATTCTACATTCAATTAGTCTTATCTTATTCGCTAACTCACAGACGCAATTGATAGCATACTGGCCATTGCTCAACGACGCCGCGATCTCCGCCGCCTGATGATGGTACTCGTCATCGCCAGGACTAGCCTTGGACTGAGCCGTCACCTTCTCCTCAGTAGTCCCGTATGTCCGTTTCTTCAATTCAGAGGCGCTATTAGTCCGCGTCTTGCCGGAAAGTAGCGACGCCGACTCTCCGACAACATCAACCACCTCCTCGTCATCGACAGAGAGCAGTGTCGTCTTCTCGTCATAACTGCTGTCGCTGTCACTTCCGTTATGGGAACTCATCTTGCCCAATGGATGACACGGTGAAATAGTGGCACCGCGTTAGTTTTTCAAGTCTCTACTTATTGAAGGGGATGGTGAGCTGTCTTATTACCGTGTGGACGGGCTGACATTATTTACTAAGCAAATCTCTGTGACAGTTGTGTCCATCATACACAGAATTTTTCTGCGAGCGCTATCAGCCCGCTGTCGGATCTACCCTAACTGGATGCCAGGGGTTACCCATTCAGTTGATAAAACAGCAAGCCACGTTGGCCATAAACGCGAATAATTTTGACAACATACTACCGCCGCAACGGCAGCAAATCACCCAGGATTGGCCGATGATGGTGTGATTGCAGTCTCTGCCAATATTGCACCATCTAGGCTGGCGTAACGTTATGTGTCGTATGTGCGGACATGTATCGAGCCCGCGTGGCCCGCTCCCACCTTATCACCCGTGCACTCGAGGCATATCATATTATTAGAGAATACAAGAACTTCGTGCTTGACGCGACAACGAGTATCAACCCTCCTTTTATAATTGTCAAGCATCTACTGGTAGTGTGTTCTTGCAGGTCAAAGAACAACAAGAAAAAGTACAAAACAAAGTACACGCAACTAACAGCACGTAAAAGACTACGTAAACAACACTGTAAAGATGGCTGTATTAAGGCCACTGCGAAAGGCTTGCCTGTGTCGAACTTGGACTAAGGCTGGGCGACTCGGACGCCTCCGGTTGAGAACGGATATCCTGCATCGCGCCAGGATAAGATGGGGACGGGCTGTGTGTCATTGATAGAGATCGCAGCTAGAGTGGTCTATATGATGTTTGGGGGTTAACGCTCTGTTATCGAGAGTGAGGCTCTCCGACAACAGGAATTTATTAGCTATATCCTACTTCTTGTTCTACGATTCGCAAGGGTTTCGGAAGTACGTATCCGGCGCACACACCGGTGGCTGTCTGCTTCTTGTTCAGTTAGCGTAGTTACATCCCAGCTTTAGTTCGGTCGAGCATATGGTGGTGACCACTGCGACAAGTCTGTGGACCTATTGCGCGGTCATGACACTGAACCAACCAGCCTTCCGATATCAGATCCCAACCCACCTACGTGACATTGCCCCTGTGACGTTGTCCACAGCAGACAGCCATGCTTTACAACAGGGGAATCTGAAGGGGCCATAGGTTCGACATCGGCATGATAGGGCAGGGGAGGTTGCACAATTTATAGAATAAACTGGATAATGGCAAAGAGGTAGTGAGCATAATAGCCAAGCTGTGTAAGACGAATTAGACCAATGATCGCTCCGGTCTACATCTTCGACTTGTTTCTCGACCCATCAACAATTATTGTCGCTATACATCCTGTACGATGCAGAAGACTATAATAAAGATATTATGAGACTAGTCTTACCACCGCTTGTTTCAACTGTCGCGTTTGAGTGGCCTAACCATAACTAAGTGCACAGCATTAGGATCTCTTCGGGTCGTCCGCGGCTCAGCTCAGCCTTCCGCCAGACGACGTCTCGCCGCCAGCGCCGCCTTTCCCCATATATGTCTACCGACGCTTGGTAGCCGCCTATTCTCTTCTTTTAATTTACCCTCTTCCATTCATACATCAAGTATCTCGCTACATATAATAATAGCAATAGCCGACGAATATCATTCAATCACTGTTGTTCCTCTTTGACTTTAAGTTAGTCTGAGGTTGTTTTTAACAGAAATATCGCTTCCAGATCAGCATGACGTTATTTGCTCATGCTGTACTGCTATTGGTGATCATGTCAAGGTTTGCAGCAGCAAGATTGCCACATGGTCCGCATATGTTACGTAACACACAACTATTGCCAGATGAGACCTTAGAGCAGTACATGATATCCAGAAGGAGGAATGTTAGTGCTATTAGAAGGTGGCAACTAGATACGTATGGTTATCAAGACATAATGGAGATAGACACCGGAATGCATTTGCACGATCCGAATGGTGATGGTACCAGCAATCAGCTGCAAAGTAGAGCCGGGTTAGGGTACCTAGAATATGGAATGTGCACGGAAGAAACGTCATTGGTTGGATTGTTATCGACCACTCTACCGTCGTATTTCAGGCGAATTCAAGCAGGAATAGATGCCCATAACCAAAAACAATAAAGTTGTGAGTTATATAAATGACGCTCAAACAGTTATACCCTTCTCATGATTTAATGCACTAATCATAGATGTGAAGCCAGTGATTCCATTTTACATCCATTTTTACATTTGCTGAGCGAATTTCAGTCGATCTTCTCAACGATGCACGCGGTCCCATACGCACATACTTCTGCGAACCTGTCTCCAATTGCTCCGCTCTCAAATCTCATCGCGATAATCGCATTCCCTCCCTTTTGCAACACTCCCCAACCATCCTATCGACGGCTGAATTCCGGCTGTCATATAACATCTTTGTGAGGACTCTCAACTCGCCCCCAACTAAAGATTTCAAGCCCGCCCCAATGTCGGCAAAGAGGTTCCGAGAGCGGACGGTTAAGCCATAGACCGTGCTGAGAACGCGTACGACGCGGTAACCTGGGATATCATTCATCGAGCTGACGATAATACCATGTGTATCTGCAAATGAGTGAAGATCGAGAGCGGCCACAATATTATTCTCCGTATCTTCCTCCGAGACTTTCCTCACATTCCGTGGCATTTTCAGTGCCAAGATACGAATGTTCGACGATATGGCGAGGTGAATATGATATTCCTAAGCTATCGAGGAGATTCCAATGAGAGTACTAAAAACTTCTACGTGGCTATCATAATACGATCGCACCACAGACTATATCCTGAAATGACTCTTGCACACGAGAACAAAAGTAATTTCTCTTCCAAAGCAGCACGTCTGACGTCGTCGACCTACCTCCGTTTCTGTACAGTAAACTTGCCCTACTCCGACGCTACGCTTAAATCAACCCTAGTATCGTCCTTTTCGTCGGCTGGCCTCTACAAATCCAGCATCAACCATCGAGTTGGGCACTATTACATGGTTTCGCTTGCATTGCCATCAGAGCCGCACAGGAACCCGAAGTAATAAGATATGGGTTTGATTCTAATCCTGAAATGTTATAAGAAAAGTGACATGCAACAGTAGTCTGCGAAATCGAGACAGAGGACACGGACGTCTTCTTCATGCATGTATTGCTTGGAGTACGTCGAGTGTACGATAATCCATGATTGTCACAATAGTTGAATCAATCACGGTAATTACAAATCCCGGCTTCATCCGCACATATACCGATGCCGTCTCAAATAAAGTCCCAAGCTAATGGTCAGGCGTCAGCATTTGACCCAACGGGATTCCAGAAATAGCCGCTACCGAATTTGAATGGCATGTTCCTAGGCGCGTGCTATCCCCACCCTCGACTGAAATTCCTGGGACCCGTCATGCTGCTTGTAGAATTCATTGGTCCTTACCACAAAGTCCGGAGTCGAGCTAGAATTAGTATTCGTTTACGATATCCTCGATATCTCCGCGGCCGCACCTCGGTCCTCGGAAACGACACATTTGCATTCCCAGCAGTTTGATGGGCATAAAAACGTAATTGTCAGATTGTCACTACCTTTGCCATCGGCACTGCAGTATCCGACTAAACCTCCAGCTACTGCTTATACGAGGAAGTCTTCGCGTCATTGGTGAGATTTTGTGGAGAACCGCCAAGGTAACGAGTGGATACATAGCGCCAAGTGGGTTTGGTACTGCGTGGAACGTTGAATTGGGAATCTGCGGAAACTGTGGATCGAGAGTTGTCAGCATTAGGCAGCAATTTATCGCCCCTTGCTCTGCGGCTGAAGAGTCGGAATACTAACCCAGTGAAACTCTAATCATTGCCCGAATTGAGATGTACTGTAATGTCGAATACCGCGCCGGTTGTAGTTGCTCCTCCTCCGCGATCAGCGGGAGCCGGCTAGGCTTCTGTATCAGTCTGGTGTGGAGCTCAAGTGATCTTGCAGTGAACACACTTGTTCCGTCACAGCTTCGAGAAGATTGTGAGAACTACATGTATTGAAGAATGCAGTTTACGCAATGGCTAATTCCTGCGGGCTTTGCATTGTAAATAGTGTAACCGAGCAGTGTGTTCTATGTTCCTGATTTACTTACGGTACGGTGCGTGTCAGCACTCCAGCGCCCGTAGTACGTATCAAACGTTCGGAGTCACGAAGACGTACAGCGACAATTTTTAAGGGAGAAAGTGTACCTGGAAATTTCAATACACGAGGGAAGGGTTGTACACTCCAGCCCAGTAACTAGAGTCCTCAATCCTGATATAAGTATATTCTGAAGGCTCTGCCGTGTGAGAGATTTCGGGGAATTGACTCGGCAGTGCTAGCTATGGGACTGTATGGGATCGGGGACTTGCGGGTGTAATGTCATCAAGGAAGAAAGAGGGAAGAGGAGAGATTTATTTACTCTAAGTACAAAGATAAGGCGACGCCTGCCCGCAAACTAAGTGATAAATATAATCCATTACAGTTTTAACTGATATCCTGAGAACTTCAAGACCCTAAATCCTAAACGTTCCCGGTTTCCATGCTTCACAACCACTGACGATTTCCGTATTGCGATAACATGCGGCCCGTGTCCTCAAGAGTTGCCTTCTCAATGACAGATAGCTGCATACTCACGCTTTCGAATGGCGTGATAGCTCCCGTAAAGTGAGGCGCATATCCCTTGAACTGTTCCACAAGGGCTGCATACATGGCCAATTCTTCTGGCGTCGCTATTTCCACAATACAATAACACCAAGTCAGTTGAGTCATTACATATTGCAGACAAATATATTATGACTCACGCTCTTTCTCAGAAGTGTTGACTAGGCCGGGGCTCAGTGCTAGGACTAAAATGCCGTCCTTCTTCAGCTCGATGCTGTATTTTGTCAGCACTAAATTAGTGGCAGCTTTCGAAGCGGAGTATGGAACGGCTTCCGATACTCCAGCAATCAGTGCGAATTCCGGGTCTGCCATGCCAGAGGATATCGCAATAACCTTCTTGGTGCTTCCAGCTCGAATCAACGGCAAGAACGAGTTGATCGTGTAGATCGGACCGATGACGTTGGTTTCAAAGGACTTCATCATTTCCAGCATCAAAAGTTCCTCCTTGCCAGCGAAACTCGCCGGCGACAGCGGTGCTGTTGCCTCAGATATGTATGCGCCGTTTACGACCAGGTAGTCGAGAGTGCCGTTAGTAATTTGCGATACCTCTTTGGCGGCCAAAGCCATAGATTTGTAGTTGACTAGATCCCCTTGAACAATGTGGACATTGCTCAAACTGTCGGCTACAAGTTTCGCCTCCACGGCAGCCGTGTCGCGCACAAGACCAATCACCGTATTAGAAGCATTTGCACTGAGTTGCTTTAGATACTCGTACTGCACAGTTGATTAGCGGCGGATAGTTCCGACGACATGAATCGCGACAACGCTTACCCCAATACCACGCGATGCTCCTGCAATCACGTAAGATGGCATTTTTTCCTAGTTGGAGATGAGGTTCCGCAGTAAGTGAAATTGGAGCTGTATGCTACTCTTGCCAGATCCCGATAATGAAATCAGGAATATCCATCTCCCTGGCGGAAAAGCGTAGTGGCTTATAACTGTGGACAATAATCCGCTTGACATTTGAGTTCCGTCTTCAAATGACAGCAGCAACTGATGCGTTATTCGATATATTCATATCATAACTCATAAGCATGACAAACACAACTTTCACTCCTAGAATTTTGCAATGAGACGGAGAATCTCTAATTGGTCTTACAAATGAGATTACTTATCATCGGCAGCCGGCAAAGCCCTAAACGTTGGAGTGCGGCTCCGCAGACCAAATTTACTAATGACCACTAATGGCTTACAACAGCTGTCTTTCAGTTGAGATTAGCTGGATTATTGATCACTCTCCTCACAAGCACTCTCAAACTGCCCGAGTTCGTTCCTATTATTGACCCCAGTCTTCCTATTACTGACGCTCTTTATTTCCGAATCCATCCCATAATTTATGTTCTAACTTCCGATGCACTTCATTTCTTCGTCGTCACTGACAGGCGTTCGGCAAGATCGAGGACCGACGCATCAAGAACAACCGAACTACTTGGCTTTTATAGAACGCTTGCGAGGATTCCAAATTACTTTTAACTATGCTGAAATACTTGTCTTGCCCCAGGGGTCACAGGTCAAGCAAGTCCTAGATCGAGCCAAATCCAAGTGCGCTCAACAGATTCTGCTACTAGTTTGAGCGCACATTAAATTCTTTCTGAACCACAATCTAAACGTAAGACGCATGCCACACGATAGTATTATAAATGTAATGTGACTTGGTCAACTGTCTAAGTGTTGTGCCGTGTTCTACCATAGTGGCCAAGACTTCGATTCAGTTCGGCAGTTGGCTCCACATCAAAGTCGGAGGAACTCTCAGTGCAAGCGTTGCAGCGCGGACAGAGCTATTGTTCCGTCGCCCGCGTCGCATTACTGCAAGCGCACAAACTCAGCCGCACGTGGCACACTAGCCGCGCAAGCCGACATATAGGGCTAAGGTTAAACAGAGGTTACCCGGCGGATGATGATAGGGCTGTCAGCAAGTGACGTAGCTGTGCGCTACGAAAATTCTTGCGACTTTGATGGCGCCGAATGCGCGAAGTACCCCTATAAGATCTGAGCTTTTGAGTTCACCGGCTAGCTTGCGAAAGCAGGAATTAACCCGAGGTACTAATGCGTCACTCGAGTGCCCCCATATATTGTGCAAGTGGTCGGCGAGTCGGAGGATCCGGCGCCGGTCCGTAGTTAGACCGCGTCTAAGGACTACCTCGGGTTCTTACGGGCGCCCGACCGTCGTAGCTCGGCGGACCGCGTTCGAATTGGCTGGCATGCCCAACCCATATATTATACTGCAGGATTCCCAATTATGTTTCTATTCCCCATATTTGCTTCTGTATCTTTCAGCACTGCAGTCATACCGTCGCCATGGCCAGAGTAGATGTTGACCTGGACGTCGAGTCCCAGGACGCCTCTGTCCTCGACGCTATCGACCAGCAGAACATTCACCGTATCGCAACCCAAGAGCTGCACTCTCTGCGCGACCTCTCGAAAGTCCTCTCGACTCGTTCGGCCACCTCTGCGTCTGACAACCTTGGCGAGGGGGATTTCAAACTCGAGAAGGTGCTTCGCCGCCGGCTGGAGATGAATGAGCATGATGGAATAAAAGATCGCAGTGTTGGCGTCATGTTCAAGGGTCTGACAGTTCGTGGAATTGACATGGGCGCGACGTCTTTATTGACGGCTGGAGAGATACTCATGATTCCGTTCAGACTGCCCCAGACGATTAGGGAGATTCGACATCGCAAGCTGAGGAACTTGATTCAAGATTTTAATGGTGTTGTCAAGAAGGGAGAGATGTTACTTGTTAGTATCTCCTGTGTTTTAAGAATTTTAATTAGTTTCTTACATTGGATTTCTTTTATTACAGGTTCTCGGTCGTCCTGGCGCTGGGTGTTCCACTTTTTTGCGCACAATTGCTGGTGAGACCGACTCGTACAAGGGCGTCGATGGAACCATTTCATACGACGGCGTCGATCAGGCGACGATGAAGGCGCGTTTCAAGGGAGACATTCTCTATAGTTCTGAAAGTACGTCTAGAATAGCCTCTGAGAGACTGTGAACGAGCTTTTGCTAATGCTCACCAGCCGATGTCCACTTCCCGACACTTAATGTTGACGAGACGCTCTCATTCGCCGCTGACGTTAAGGCCCCGCTTGTCCGCGCGGGCAATATCTCGCGCAAGGAATACGTTAACGACGTGCGTGATGTTCTCGCAACTGTTTTCGGACTGACGCATACTTACCATACTCCCGTCGGCAATGATTATGTCCGTGGCGTCAGTGGAGGCGAACGGAAGCGAGTGTCACTTGCCGAAGTCATGGCAGGCCGTGCGAATCTCGTTAGCTGGGACAATTCAACCCGCGGACTTGATGCGTCCACCGCGCTGGAATATGCGCAGACGCTGCGCACGTCGACTAATTTGTTGAAGAATACGGCGTTAGTGGCAATTTATCAGGCGGGCGAGAATATTTACCAGCTATTCGACAAAGTTACTGTTATCTACTTGGGTAGGCAGGTTTACTTCGGGCCAGTGCATAGGGCAAAGCAGTATTTCGAGGACATGGGATATCAGTGTCCGCCTAGGCAAACTACTGCGTGAGTTCTTCCCTTGTGTAACTGATCCGAATTCGAAGTTTGCCTAACTCTTAAATAGTGAGTTCCTCACGGCTATTACCGACCCTCATGGCCGCTTCGTCAAGCCTGGATTCGAAGGAAAGGTCCCTACGAATGCAAGTGAGTTCGAGGCCTACTGGAAACAGTCTGAGGAATTCGCAGCGATGATGGGCGAAATTACAGAATATGAACGGTCTCTGAACCCGTCCCAGATGCTGCAATACCTGAACGAGTCCGCCAGTCAGGAGCGTCCGAAATACGTGAAGCGCCAGAATTCGCCGTACACTTTGTCATTCATGATGCAGCTGCGAATTTTGGTTCGTCGCGGTTTCCAGCGTCAGAAGGGCGACAAAGCGTTCTTGATAACTGCACTCATGGCTTCTGTCGTTCAATCCCTTATAGTTGGTTCGCTGTTTTACAACATTCCAGATACATTTATTGGATCGTTCTCTCGCGGTGGTACACTCTTTTTCTCGCTTCTGTTCTTCACCTTGAATGCAATGGCTGAGATGGCCATGCTCTATCCGCAGCGCGAAATCGTCCAGAAGCAGAAGCGGTTCGCCTTCTATCATCCTGCCGCTGAAGCTCTCTCTTTCATCATTACCGCCATGCCGATCAAGATCCTGGCCATGACGATCTTCACCATCGTCCTGTTCTTTATGGCAAACCTCAACCGCAAAGCAGGGCAATTCTTCATCTTTCTCCTGTTCGTGCAGTTCGTCACATTCACGATGACTGCATTCTTCCAAATGATCTCGTCTTTCTCCAAGACCCTCGAGGCTGCGAACTCTACTGCCGGGTTGGGTTTAATGGTTGTGTTCATCTACGCCGGATATGTACGTGTTCTCGTTTCAATTTTTGTGCCCTAGCGCGATAGCTAACGAGATGAACAGCTTATTCCTCGCCCGCTGATGCATCCCTGGTTTAAATGGCTATCGTATCTCAATCCCATCGCCTACGGCTTTGAATCCCTTATGGCCAACGAGTTCCATGGTCGCGAAATGGACTGCACCGCCGTTCTGATTCCACAAGGGCCCGCATTCGCCAACTATTCTATCGAGAACAAGGTTTGCGCCGCGACGGGCAGTCGTCCTGCCATGGATTTTATCCTGGGGGACAACTACATTGGCGACGCGATGCAGTACAAATGGAGCCATGTATGGCGCAATTTCGGGATTGTCATCGCCTTTGCGATTTTTTGCGTGTCGATGTACGCGCTTGGTACTGAGTACACTTCGCTCGCAGGGACTAATGGTGATGTCTTGGTTTTCAAACGGGGGTACGTGCCAGCGGATGCGACGTTGGATGAGAAGGTACCCGAGAAGACTCTGGAGTTGCAGGATGAGGACGATTATTATGACGAAACTACCGAGAAGACGGGTGAATCTTCCGCGTCCTCTGCGTCGAATGTCAAGGGTGTAAGTGACAACATTGGAAAAGTGCCGTCGCGCATGAATTCGGCCCTGCAGATGAACGAGATTTTCTCTTGGCAGCATGTTAACTATACTGTTACTCTTGATGACGGTGAGGAAAGGCAGTTGCTATGTGATGTGCAAGGGTATACTAAGCCCGGAACGCTTACGGCCCTGATGGGCGAGTCGGGCGCCGGCAAAACAACACTGCTTAATACGCTAGCACAGCGCATAAATGTCGGCGTTATCACGGGTGACATGTTCGTCGATGGAAAACCGCTAAACGCGGGTTTCAAACGCCGTACGGGATACGTTCAACAGCAGGACCTTCATGTCGTGGAGTCTACCGTTCGTGAGTCGTTGCGATTTGCCGCGTTGCTTCGCCAGCCTGCCTCAGTCCCTATCAGTGAGAAGTATGAGTACGTCGAGACCGTCATCGAAATGCTTGGGATGGAGAGTTACGCTGAAGCTATCGTGGGCACTCCCGGTCAAGGATTGAACGTCGAACAGCGCAAGAAGTTATCTATCGGCGTCGAGCTCGCGTCGCGGCCCAGTCTGCTACTCTTCCTGGACGAACCTACTTCTGGTCTCGACTCGCAGTCTGCGTGGGCTGTTGTTCAGCTGCTCAAGCGGCTGGCTAATGCTGGACAGTCCATTCTATGCACGATTCATCAGCCTTCTGCAACTCTGTTTGAACAGTTCGACAAGCTGCTTTTGCTCAAGAAGGGTGGACAGACTGTGTACTTCGGCGACATTGGAAGACACTCCCAGACCTTGATTGACTACTTTGAGGGCCAGGGTGCACCCAAGTGTGGCGATATGGAGAACCCGGCTGAATACATCCTTAATTGCATCGGCGCCGGTGCGACTGCCGCAGCGCACAGAGACTGGTACGACATTTGGACGAAGTCTCAGAACTTCGCGAATGTTACCCGAGAGATCGAGGAGCTGCACGAGGAACTTGTTTCCTTACCGGCTCGCCAGCTGGGCAAGGAGTTTACAGATACGTTTGCTGTTGGGTGGTTCACACAGGCCAAAGCGGTCACGATTCGCACCATGAGGCAGTACTGGCGCTCGCCAGTGTACCTCGTCGCCAAGTTCATCTTGACGATCTCCGCCGGGCTGTTCGTCGGTTTCTCGTTCTGGAACTCGGAGTTCTCCAAGGCGGGTGTGCAGAATCTGCTGTTTGGTGTTTTCCTTGCCATTATCATCTCCGCGCCCCTCATGAACCAGATTCAGCCGCGCGTAATTCAGATCCGTGAACTGTATGAAGTGCGTGAGAGCGCGTCGAACACGTACCACTGGAGTTGCATGATGCTATCGATTTTGATCGCCGAGGTTCCGTATAATATTTTGTCCTCGACAATATTTTACTGCTGCTACTACTGGCCTATTCATTTCAATCGGTCAACGGAAAGAGCAGGTGCGTGCTAAGAATTGAATGACACTTTTATATGAATGATGCTAATTTCGGGGTTTAGGATACTATTACTTTGTTTACTGCATCCTCTACACGCTCTTCTATACGACATTTGGCCTCGCGATCACAACCTTCGTTCCTGATGCTGCAACCGCGAATATCGTCACCTCGCTGCTCCTCAGTATGATCCTGTCCTTCTGCGGAGTGTTCCAGTCCCCGAATCTGATCCCACATTTCTGGAAGTTCATGTACCGCGTGTCGCGTAAGTTATCGCAGAGTTACTTTGTCTTGCTATATCCCTGTACTCACGCGAAAATCCACAGCACTCACCTATTTTGTCCAATCACTTCTCGGTGACGTCCTCCACGACGGCAAAGTTCACTGCAAGCCCGAAGAATTCAACATATTCGAACCACCGTCTGGCTCGACCTGCTTCGAATACGCCGGCGAATTCGCCACACAGGCAGGCGGGTACATCAACAATCCCAACGCCACCGCGTCGTGCGAGTACTGCGAGTGGACCGTTGCCGACCAGTACCTCGCAAACGTAGGAGTCAACTACAGCACTGATCGCTGGCGTAACATCGGATTGGAGATCGCGTATATTTTGTTTAATATCGCATTTATTTTTGTGGGATTTTATGTGTTTAGAGTGGCGAAGTGGAATATGCCAAAGTTTGGGAAGAAGGGGAAGAAGACTGCTCCGGTGAAGAAGGCAGATAGCGAGGAGGATGTCCAGGACGAGAAGGTTGTGCAGCAGGTCTAGTTTTTTGCGAGAGTGAAGTCGGAAACGCATGAATATATCATGCGAGTTGTTTTATTATTAATGGATGTATATATGGGGTGAAGTCGCGTTGGTTAGCATTTCATCCCCTCCTCCCCTTTTAGTTATTGTGGTCTTGGATAATTTCGGTTATTAGACATTTTTAATGGGCAATTGTTAATAAATTACTAAATAGAGCATTGGTAATAGTTTTCGATGTAACTGTTGATAAAGTTCGCGAAACCCAAGAAACAAGAAACTGCAATTGGCAGGGTGTCAGGAAAGGGGGCAGAGTGATTGTGGAAGGTACGAAACAATCCGCTTGGGGAGGCAGCCCACAAGCGGGACCGGCCGGGTTGTCCAGTCCTCGTCACTTTTCTGGTAGGTCGATTCATATTCTGGCCACACCATGTTTGTCTGGCCACACCATGTTTGCACTTCGCTCTTTTGTGGAGTGATCCTTGGCACTCGATACGGTCATTAGCTCCTTCTTGTTCTGTCACCTAGTTGTGACATTGCGACCAAGTACTAGACAGAAGCATTTCAAGTCGGCTACTAATGAGCTCCTGTAGATTTGTTGCCGTCATCCTTTGCTGCTGCCTTCTTCCAATATTGTCGGATAGAAGACATAGTAATTAGTGCTAGAATACCTACAGTAACAAATGTATCCACAAGCGCTCATTCAAACTTCAACCACAAGCTTCGTCCCACTAACTCCCTTCTTCAACTCATCCAACCCCTTGTTCAGCCCCTCCAAGCCTCCCTCAATCACTTTAATCTTCGGACTCGGCACAAACTCTCCCTTCTCTAACTTCTCTTTCAACCAGACCACAAACATGAAGTGGAAGTGTTCCATCCTCTCCTTCTCAACCGTCGGCCCCACAACAAATTTCACCTCCACGCCCTCCATCTTCGGCGAATCCTCCGACAAAGGAGTCGCCGATGCCAACTTCGCCGTCCCCTCCCCCTTCAACTCCTTCAAGATCTCCAAACACTCCTTCAACTGACCAACCGCATCAAACCCCATCTGAACCGTCACCCCATCCTCCTTCGCCGCCTTCACGATACCCTCCACCACATGCTCGCCCCTATAATCAAACACCTTGCTCGCCCCCAAACCCTTCAGATACTCATGATGCTTCTCACTCGCCGTAGTATAAACGGTGAACCCCATCAATTTCGCAATCTGCACCGCCGCGCTACCGATACTGCTCGCGCCACCCCAGACCAGCATTCCCTTCTTGTCCGCAGCCGTATACGCCGTATCACTTGGCAGACCTATAGAGTACCATCCTGACCACGCCGTCCGGACCGCCATGGGGAGCAAAGCCGCCTCGTTGAAGCTAATCCCCTGCGGCAGTGGCGCCGCGTTGACAGCGGGGACAAGCACGCGCGTCTGGAAGGCGCCGTAGTCTGGGGCGCCTTGCGCAAAGAAACTGGGCGCGTAGGCAGAGACGCGAGTGCCTGGTTTGGGAGCGTCAGAGGGCACGGAGGAGCCGGCGGAGACGACGATACCCGCGACATCGGAGCCTAGGACCGCGGGATAGCCGGCGATGGGCGGAAAGCCGTAATCGCGCTGGTAGAAGTCGATCGGGTTGAGCGCGATGGATTTCACTTCGATGAGGAGTTCGTTGGGACCTGGGATGGGGGTCGGGCGGTGGATGACTTCGAGGAGGGAACCCTTTGAGGGGGAGATGGCGGCAAGGTGTTGGCCTGAGGGGGTGGAGGGACGGGGTTGAGACTTGGCATCAGACATGTTGCGATTGAATAGAATTGAATTGAAGGTCAATGGATGCTTGCTATGCACTATGCACTATCTTAACTTTGAAAAGAGTAACATGCGCGACCTTATATCCCTTATGTGGTTGACATCAAGAGACACGATATCTCGGAGGAAAGGACTTCCGACTTATCGACGTGCCAGATCATGGTAAATCCGTCCGTCATCTCCATAGTGCCCGATCATGGTAAATCCGTCCGTCATCATAATACCTACATATTGACGTTGACTATGTGCTGTTTCGAGTAATTTAGTGTTCCATTTGGAATGAAGCAACAAAGTATATAAACATGGAGACACTGGTGTTGGTGGAGGTGGCCATTCAGCGCCTCAAGAATACGACTTGAGGTTAGCGCGAAATGAATGCGGGATACGAGTCGAGGTTAGCGCGAGTTGTGGGGCTCACCGAGTCACCGTAGCTGCTCGACCAATCTACTCTGATGCTTCAGGTCCGGCAATGACGCACACCCATCACCAATCTTCAGGAACCACACTTCATCTCCTCTTGCGTGCCTTCATCCTGGAATAATAATGCTTCATAGTGTGCTCTGAAACCTGGCATTTCCTCACCACACCACCTGCATTCCTTTGCCCAGCGCGAGTTCTCTGGTAGCATGTGACCTACATTATGACCATGACAGGGGCCTCGCAAGGCATCGGACAGGAGGGCATTCGTAAACGCAGAGCCCACAAGAAGTCGAGACGGGGCTGCCGTAACTGTAAGCTTCGCAGTGTCAAAGTGAGCTACGCCGGCATGTGGTTTTGCGAGGTCGAGTTACTGACATTCGTTCTCCTCGAGTGCGATGAGACTAGGCCGAAGTGCAAAAATTGTACAACTTTCCGAGTTTCGTGTAATTATGATCTCAAGACTCCGGATCTTCAGATGTCCTTTGATGGATTAGGAACAGCAAGTATCAGGGACCTACAGAAATCGCCATGCTCAATCAATCAAACTCTTCCCGGTATGATTGGAGTGCCTGCTTCTCTGCATCCGGCCATTATCATTTCAGACAACATTTCAACCTTCCAGCTTGATAGTCAAAGTTTGGACCGACTTGGTAGGTTTCAGATGAGAACAGTCCTCACTATAGGAACTCCAAGAGGCGCGAGACTCTTCCAGAATATAGCAATTAATTTTGCCTGCTTGGTAAGGTACATATTGACCAATCTGATATCCACACTAACATTACCTTTTGTACTTAGCATCCATACCTGATGCACGTCGTTCAGACCATAACAGCGATGCATGACCGCTACTTATCTACATCGCCCGACTCGCGACATACAACCGCGGAGGTTTATCATTGGTCTCGAGCCGCAGCTTTGTTCAATCGAAAGTTATCTACGCCAGTTCAACCCCAAGATCGTGACGCGCTCTGGGCCACCGCCGCTCTCCTAGGCATGATCGCGTTCTCCTCGATCGAGGCATCGAAGCCAGAAGAAGCATGGCCGCTCGGACACCCACAGCCATCTGATCTCGACTGGCTTAGGATGAGCGAGGGCAAGGCGGTGATCTGGAATATCACAAACCCTTTGAGGCCTGATAGCGTTTTCTATACTCTTGCCGATGAGTATAAAAGTGACTACCTATTTTCTGCAGCACCCAGATCTGGGACTGACGGTATTCCATCTATATTCATCAAGCTATACGGTCTCGACAGGTCGTCAACAGCTGCCAATAACCCATACTATACTGCTGTGCATACCTTAGCTCCACTGCTTCGCATGGAATGCGATCAGTCGACCATTGCGAGGTTTCTCTCATTCATAGCCCGCATGAAGTTGGACTTCAGGAGGCTATTGGAGCAGAAAGACCCACGTGCACTTTTGCTGCTAGCATATTGGTATGCGAAAGTCTGTCACTCGCTTTGGTGGATTGCGCGACGGGCAATGTTGGAATGTCAAGCTACCTGCTTATACTTGGAGAGATACCACGCAGGCGAGACAGCGATACAGGAACTGTTGCAGTTCCCGAAGATGCAATGCGGGCTTGTGGCCTAGATAATATGCCGCTTTGGAGTGTGTTTGTAGTCCTTAGGCAAATAAATATGTGGACATATATCACCTGCTGCAGTCCGAATCCTGAGAATAGTTACCGCTTCTTGAAGTCTCCTCGACATTAAGGTTATGTTACCATCTGGGTTGTAGTTGTGTGTGTGTTTGGTTCTTTGGGTTTTGTACCAGCTGGCCGGGGGGCTATAAATTCACAAACTCCCTGCATCCGATCATGCGGATTATTACGCACAATTAATTGGGTTTCGTCTTGCTCTCACACGTAGTGACGTAGCGCCGCGTTCGTCACATTATAATCCGCATTCTACCCTTACTTTTTTACGTACTCTTACTTCTCGATGTCCTCCTTCACCGCCACTAACCTGGACGACAGCGGGAAGGTTTTGCCTCCCCGGTCGAAGGTTCTCCTCCGGTCGGTCAGGCCCAGCCGGGGTCTGCATCGTCACACCGTCTCGAATCTCTTCTCGAACAGTCTCTGCAGTCGCAGGTGCAGACCAAACGCCACTGTCCAATTCTACATTCAGGAGCTGGGCGCGAAGTAGCCGCTCTCTGACTCGACTCGGATCCGCCAGTCAGCGTCGCCGCGGATGCGGACATTGTCGATTTCCGAAATACCAGCCACTGCACCAGCCACAGCATCAGTCCTGACGGCCGCAGAGCGTGAGGCTCACGACGGTATCGATAAGCTGCCCGCTGAAGATGACGTTGACATGGTCATTGCCGACATGTCTCTATTCTTTGCGACCGCTCGTCCGTCGGCCGACGATAGGCACAAGATTTTATTGTTTATTCAAATCTGGACCGAGAGCCGAAGGAATGGGGCAAATCTCTTGTCATCGCCAATAACGAAGTGTTCATCCGCAGGCACAGCTATGCTAGTTCTTGGTCGAGTTCCGCAAGGAATACGGTAACCTTGGATCGCCTCCACCAAGTTGGCCGGGAATTGCAGACAATCTCGCAGGGGAGTCGTTCCCTCACGCGTACCTCACGCGCCCCGTAAACTGGACCAACACGTCAAAGCTGCTGTAAGACGCGCCGCGCGGCTCATATATATTGTCCCCTCGGCTAGCCTGTGTACATGGGCCTGAGGCAGTGCAGGCACTAGACGACGGACTGAAAGTTGTGTGTATGTATACGGTCATCTTGCTCTAGTTTCTGGGTGATCACT
>PPJX02000078.1:0-72634 GCA_003705915.2 Lipomyces lipofer | reverse complement strand
GCGTTGTCGGGTAAAAGTGGTAGAAAGGGAGGAGGTAGGGGGGGGGGTTGGGGGTGATGTGGGGGGAGGGGGAGGGGAAGAAGTGCGGTTGTGCGGACGGGAGGGGAGGACCCGACTTGGTTCGAAATCGGCGGATCAATCATTCGGAGGTCCAATTAGATTACGTTGGAATCTTCTACTTTACGATAAAGCCAGTAGATTAAAGAAAGTACATGATTGACCAATTAGAATTATTCAGCGACGAAATTCCATTCAGAGAATCCAGATGTGGGGCGGGAAATTGACCCCGACTTACTTCCCGACGTTCCGCGACCTCGACTTTGCGGCACCTCTCGTACTCGCCTGGGCGTCGCTAGCGATACGGTGGTGAAGTAGTGCGGGTGTGGATGTGCGGTGGGCGATAAACTTTGAAACCGTGGTCCGATTTCATTGTAGCAATGCCTGGTGCGGTGGGGTGACTCCGGAGGTAAGGGTGGGGACAATTCGTTTTGGGGAGGAGATCTGTCGTCACAACCGGTGGCAAAAGAGTCGGAGTAAAACTGAACAGGCAACGTCGCATCTCCTCTAGGCATTGCAGAAACAGCGCGCGTCGGGAGCATTACCGCCCCCACCTCGCCAATCCCGAGCGCAAGTCGAGGCCATCTCGAGCCTGGCCATGTTGCGAGGAAGGAACTCTATTCTGCCGCGAGCATCGTCGGCAGAGAGGTAACGTAGACTAGTATGTCGGTAACAGGAACCCCATTGTGTATGATGCGATCCGCTTTGGGTGTGAACGGCTAACGGCGGCGCAGGCTAGTTGGACGGGTTATGAGAGCGGGTAGACATCGCTTAGCGTATCCTCACTTCGAGGAGTCAGATAAGAATGTGTAAACCTTATATCGAGCTTGCCATAACTCAAATTCACTAGTGACCCCGAGGTTTCACCGAAGTTGGCGCTTGGGTTTGCTGCGCGCGAGATTAACTTTCCGCGCAAAAACATTCTTCCGGAATGCTAGGCTGAAATGGGAAGCGAAGCAGCAAAGGCCACCGCACTGCTCAACGCAAAGCCCAGCTGCACCTGAACACACACACTCACACACACACACGCAGTTGGAACACACTGGCGACATGTCCTGCAGAACGCACGCATGCAGCCTGACGATTGCACTCATTTGTCGCTGACATGTACTGCGCCCTCCGGATACTTGACCACCTCCGAATTTGACGCGCATGACAGAACGCGTTCTATCGCTCGATTATAAATCAAAATCTAATATTCCAAAGAATAAGTAACGTCGAAAACGTGCTCCTATTAGGCCATTGGTTTCGCCATCGTCAATGAATTTGCTTCTATGGGTCAGGCACCTCGCAGGGGCCGTGCTTGTATGGGTTTCCAAACGTCTGGACTACTTGGGCAAACCGCGAGTTGCGCTATTCAATTAAATCATGTTATTTTATATATTTTTATGTACAACGAATGCAATAATTTACAGGGCCATAAACCAATCATCGTACAATGCGCAAAATTTGGCGTTGGTTCACATGTTATGATGTCAACAACATGTCCTGGTACGCTCCTTGTGTACACGCGCCAAGACGTTTTTGGGTAGTGGGTCAAGGGCCCTGTGTTTCGTCTGGTCTTTCACATATCAATTTGGTGGCGAAAATCCTCTCCAAACAATACCTGTGTGCCTTAGTTGCGTAAATTTTGCGGAGGCGGATCCGGAGCGGCAGGTCGGCCGCGGAGAGAAGTTTTTCCGGGTTGTGGAGGGAACCATATGGCTGCGGGTTACAGCGACGTGTTACCCAAACCTTCTGCACCATACACCATCAATCCGGTCTGAAATTCGACGGAATATGAATATATCGTGATATTACGCTGGAAGAAGAAATAAGACTGTACATAGAAAGGTATAATGGTATTTAATCTATTTGCAAGGTGCTGCTGCTCGAAACGGATTCTTATTTTTTTCTTTCTAGTTCTGTCTCTCAAGACTTTACCCTTATTTCCCGATCTCGTAACCCTCCCGCACGTTATTGCAAGATCACTTGGCAAGGCAGTCTTTCCTTCTCCGCGCGTCTTCCCCACACTATATTTCCCCGCTTCCCCTACGCATCTGCGACACCAAGACACTATCAAACGCCAGCACACGTCGACGGCAAGATTATATAGCCACGGATATATGGAACTGTATAATTGTTGAGGCCTGCGCTAATTTTATTAATTGTTTCCCGGTTCCACCGGTTCCACCGGTTCCACGTATGGCCCGCAACTCAGCTGTAGCCACTCTTCACTGACCAACTGTTGCCAACAGGTCACAGACACATGGGAAAGAGACCACAGTACGTAGGGCGAACACACAGCTTCATTAGTCAGAGGATACTGTAGAGCGGCTTCATTTCTTGAGGATCACATGCCGCCACCACCGCCATCATCTGGGCCGTGGGCAAAGCTTCCAAGGCAGTCCACCGGACGCTTCACATGCCAGTGCACAACAGGAAGCCATATACCGCGGACGGCATCACACGGCACCCGCTCTCACCGCGTGTTGTACGTGTGTGCGTGTGAGAGAAGAGAAGAGATGAGATGAGATGAGATGAGATATGCTTAGCTGCGGAGCCCCATAGAAACCTGGTCGATGCGCTTTGTCATTCACAGTGGATGCCGTCCAAATTATGCCAGCTACAAATGCAGTATTTCGCTCCTTAACGTGTTGAAAATACAGAAAAGTAAACCGGACTAAGTCCACCAACGCAAAACCTTCCTCGTTAAGATCACAGAGATTGGGGGAACAGATGCCCCACAACTGCGATGCTAACTAAGTAAGACCTTGGCATCTCCACTACCGGCCGACTTCCCCGACGACAAGTCAAAATCTACCGCACTGGTGCTGCGCGTAGCATGCAGGACTAGCGAGATGTCGCGTGCAGGCTTTAGGATGGGTGGTGGAATGCAGCTGCTATCCGACGCTGAATGCAGAAGTCCGGGGAGTGCAGATCTCAAAACTGAACTGCCTATTTCCGGATACCCCGCACGCGAGAACGTCAGCCGCCGCCACTCGTCAAATACCCGGCATCGCGATCCCCGCAGCGAATGTAAGAAGGTAATAATGATCCACCACGAAGATCAGGAGCAGAGAAGCAGACCCCAGACGAATTGATACGAGCGCGGTACGACAACGTTGGGTGGACACTGTCCGCCGTGTAGTTGAGCCAACCATCCCTCGACCAGCCAAACTCACAAGGGCCGGGCCGGGCCTGCCTGCGCATAAGCAATCAAGGAAGGACAAGCCACACGTCACACAGTGCGCAGAAGACAGGCCAAACGTCTTCTGGAAGCGACCCTGCGCGCCACAGGCGTCGCCATTCCAAATCCGGCGGGTAAAACAACTAGCGCGGCTCGCTGTTAGCCGACTGGTTCAATCTCATGAGCTGTGGGTAATAACCGCGATTTACTCGGCATTACCCAAACCGTCCCCCCACGGTTCACACACGTGCGTGCGTCATCCTTACCCTCACTAAATGCGCTAGACTGCTTAGTCGGCGTGGGTGATGAGTGACGGGTTTCAGGTAATGTTGCGTATAACCGTCGCAGTGTCGCGGTGGTAATGCACTCCGGGGTGCCCCACAGCCGCCCGCCACGTCCGGCTTTATACGCGGGACCCGTTCGGTCGTTCGCTGTCGCTGTCGCCACCCGGCCCCCCCGTCTCAGATTGAGTTGTGTGTTCCCGATTTTCACGCGCTTCTCTTCTCTCTCTCCTCTCTCGCCATCTCCGTCCTTCCTTGCCGCCCCGCCATTGACGTTTTCCTGCCGGCCCGGTATATATCGCCGCCCGTGCCCCCCGCGCCCCCGACCTTTTGTCTTTCCCTTCTCACTCTTGCTTCTCTTCGACACATGCGAAAGACGCTCTCAGTCCCTGCCATTGCCGACCTTGTGCATCCATCGCCGACCACCACGTCGCAGCAGCAAACGCAGACACACAGCACATCGCCGCTACATTTCACGTCACAGCCGCAGCACCAGCAGCACCAGCCAGTTTCAGCACCAGATATGGCGACAGTTCAGCCCCTCCCAGCCGCGCCCTCCGCGCAGCCCCCGCACACCTCAGCGACCGAGCTACCCCGCCCGTACAAATGTCCCATGTGCGACAAGGCCTTCCACCGGCTCGAGCACCAGACGCGCCACATCCGGACACACACTGGCGAGAAGCCCCACGCGTGCACGTTCCCAGGCTGTTCGAAGCGGTTTTCGCGGTCGGATGAGTTGACGCGGCATTCGCGAATCCACACCAATGGGAATCCGCGGCGAAGCTACAGAGACAAAGCAGCAGCAGCAGCAGCAGTATCGGCGACGGGTGCGGCGACAGTGACGATGCCGACGCCGTCGTCATCTGCGGGGACGGTGTCGTCCAAGAGCGCGCCGACGTCGAAGGTGGGCAGTCCGAACGTTAGCCCCCCGCTATATCATGCACAGATGGTTCCCCCCGCGCCGCGGAGCGGGTACACGTCAGGCACAGCGACGCCGTCCGGTGTTGGTAGCGTGCTGCCGCTGCCGTTCGACATGCACATGCTGGCCACGGCGGCCTCGCAGCAACTGGAGCGCGAAAACAGCATCCATTCTGCGCGATCGCAGTCATCGCTTTCGATCCTCTCCTCAGCCACCACTTCCGCAGGCACGTCACCCAGCCTGAATCACCCCCAGGCTCCGCAACCATCGCACTACCACCGCTTCCCTGGACTGACTCCGCTCACGCCGTTTACGTCGTCCACAGCTACAGGCATGACCCGGCATTACTACGACGACGATGTGCCGCGGCACAGCAAGCGCTCTCGGCCCAACTCGCCCGTCTCGACCGCGCCGTCGTCGCCGGCATTCTCGACTTCAGACTCGCCGACACCGGAGCACACTCCGCTGGTCACACCCGCGCATTCCCCGAGACTGCACCCGCGCGAGCTCGAGGCACTTCAAGGCGTGCAGTTGCCGAGTATCAGAAGTTTGAGTCTGCGGCATATGCCGCCGCCGTTGGTGCCGTTAGAGGTTGAGAGTGCGTCGTCCCAGGGTGGTGGCGGTGGAGGCACGTCGTCTGGAACAGTGAGCAGGAGTGCATCGGGCAGTAATTTGCGGTCATTGCCGATTGCGGATATATTACTTTCGTCGTCGTCCTCCTCCTCCTCGACATCTTCGTCGTCCGCGTCCTCGCATACGTCCGCGCCGAATACCACGACGAGCGCGGGCGAACTGATGGGCACGAAGCGTGTTTTACTGCCGCCGCCGCAGGGGTTCACGTCCACGAGAGTGGCAGTCGCGGACCTGATACACGGCGGGCTGACGAACAGTAATAATAGTAGTGGGACGAATAGCGGGACTAGTACGAGTAGTGGTGGGAGTGTGAATGGTGACGAGATGCCACCTAGGTGGTGAATTGGGAAGTCATTGTTAAGTTAATGGATGTCAAGTCAAGGGAAAGGTGTGTGGGGAAATATAGATTTGGGGTTTATCTTGGGTTTTTCTCAATACCATAATCAATTCAGTGTCTCTTTAATAGCGTTATTTTATTTGGGAACTTGTACTTATACATATTACAGCAAAGTGTTGATAGATTTATGGACTTAACTTTTGTTGCTTTTTTGTTTGGGTTTGCAATTTTGAACGTGGGATATTTGTGTGTTTAGTTTACTCCACATTCCACTTACCATTATCGATTATAATTTTACATCATTGGTTCAACATTCTCAATCAATAGTAAGGGCGGCGGTACGAGGTAGTCGATAGTTGTGTGTCGTAGATGTGTGGCAGAGCCAGTTGGAGCCTTTGTTGCTTTGCACATGTTAAGTTCAGACCTGGTCCAGACCTACTTGCGGACCAGACCATCCGTGCTACAGGCACAATGGACATTGGATTGTCGAACCCTAATACATCCCTGCACGCGAACCGGTTCCGAGACGGTTCCGATACCCCCTTACCCCCGCCACCGCACACTGCACCATAATCACTGTCCAAGAAAGATAGTGGCTAGGTAAGTGGAGATCGGTCCCCGCCACCACCCCATGTGCTAGATACTACAGCGTGGCACGCGGCCTGGCGGATGAGTTCAGTTTTTGTTGGTGCGTGGCGATTTTTTTGTTTGTCGCCACGCGAGAGATAAATTCGTTGTATTGTGTATCGTTATCTGGTTTTTTCCGGCGGGGGTCATGTCCCCGGATGTATATTTTCGGGGCGCGTGGGGGTTGAAATGGGACCCGACCGGGCTATGCTACGTCACTATATTGCGGCGGCGGGGCAGGGCTCTTTTCTGTTAAACCAAGATTTTATTTTTACGGGGGCTGAGACGCCGACCGCAGAATGCATGGTCCGCCTTTGTTTTGCGACGGCCAAACACAGGCGTAACTGGAGATGACAGTGGTGTGGGGAGCGGCAGGCCAGCGGATGAGACGTGGGTCCATGGAGGAGGAGGTTATGAGACTTGGGTGCTCTCCTGTACATGGGTGGTATCATACCCAACCCAATCCGCCAAGTACTGGAGTTGACCATGGTGAATGCGGCTGTCCAAAATAGCGTTGACTTCGTACTCGTCGCCATGGGTGGAGTAACCCGACATGGAACACATTGTGGGTCGGTAGTGTTGCGGGCAATTGGAGACGACAGGCCTGCGTGCCTATCCGGTCAAGAACGCGATACAGGCCCATGCGGAGATCAGATAATTTCGCATTCGGGCGACGGGTACGAAGGTTCTTCGTCGATAGCCACACGTCGTCGCCAACATTAAAGGTAACTGGGGTGTTGTGGTACCGGGCTTGCGCCGCGGTCGCCGTCTGGAGAGCTTCATGCAGATGTGTATGGATGTCCCGGAGTCGGTCAGTAAGCGCATCCGCCGCAGGAACGTTGGTCTCGGCAGCTAACGCTTTCAAGTTTGAATTGGCTTATGCTAACTGCTTAAACTCGACAGATACGGCTTCCTGGGTCTTGTAGCATACTTGAATTCTATTGGATCAAAGATCGACGAAGATTCAAGACGCGTTGAGGAAAGGTTTAGGACGACGCACCTCAAAGAAGTCGAAGACAAGCCAGAACTTAAAGCCTTTCCAATTACTATTCAGAAACTATTGGTTCAAGAGCTACAGGCAATGTCCGAGATGGATGAAGATCCTCGATTTATTGATCCTAATGATGTGTAGTGCGACTGCACATTTTACGCAAAGTATCTGCTCCCTTGCAGGCATATCTTCTTTTCGGATCTCCATTTTGATACGCTAACTCCTGACCACTGGGAGGGTTTTGCGTTCATGTTTGAGGAGTCTGGAATGGAGGTATGTGAGAGATGGGATTGATTGTTGAGGCACCGCCCGCTGGTTCCGACGCCGACGAATTTGCAGACGAGGCTGAGGAAGATCTATGCCAAGGTTTCTCAATACTACAACACGCATTCCTTTAAGGAGGTTTTGAGATTGAGTCAATCAGACATGGCACAGGTATTTTGCAGTTTCAAGTTACTCTCAACTAATGATGATTAACGACGTCGTCTAGATGCTGGATAAGAATAGCGATGTGATCTTTGCTTCCCTGCGCGTTACTTTTATGGATGTGTACAATGCCCTCCGAAGGAGGGCCAGAGAAGAGTCAGAGCTTGCGCAAAACCTCTCCGATAGCATTACTCTATGGGCAAAGAAGCATGAGAAGGGTGGGCACACTCTGTAAGGATGAACCAGATCCTTCAGTCTTATGGACTTAATGAAAGTGTTTTAGAATATTTTATTATGATTGCAACTCGGGGATCTACGCCTCTCTATATACCCTGGGCCGGCTCCCAGCCTCAAGCCATGAGCAAGCCAAGCGCAAGCCGACAAAGATCCAAGAACACGAGCAAAGAAAAAGAATACGGACAATGGACAATAACGCGGACAACAACAGTGATACGAACAATAACAACAACACGTACAGAAGTCAGGTACCAGCCCTGACACACTCATACAGAAAAGATTCCACTGCCAGCAAATGAGGCCTTTATATTTTGTGCAACCTCTCACTTCCAAGCATCAATCCTAACTAAGCAGGGCTCTATTGTTTCAATTGACGCCACTCACAATGAAAATGAACACTCAGTTGACTGTGGCGTCCCATTGTGACTTAAAACTATATGGATATGTTGTGTAATACCGTTGAAAATAGCTTGTATAGTACACGTCAACTTACCAGTCCTTATAACCCACACTGAAGTAATTACCCACTGTGAATATTGTTGACCTCTTCGTCATGCCGTCGACATTGCCGCTGCCACCAGTATGACGCACCTCATTATGTACATCTGATTTTCACGTTGCTTTCGCGTCATGGACCCTTGGGTAATGTCGTTCAGCTAGCGGTATTCTAGGTTCAAGGATATGTGGGTTGTCGTCATTAAAAATGGTAAATATCATCCTTCCTTCATTCACGAACATGTCGTTGTCTATATACGTCATGTTGTCAAACAACTCTTGAAAAAATGTCGTATTCCGCGCATTCGCCCTAACGACGGCAGTTGTTGGCATGCTAATGACTGTCCCATCGCTCAAGATATAATCAACCCCATATGTTGCCGCCGCAGACATGCGTACGATCATTAATAAGATGACTATTATCCTTAATTGCATCCCCATAATTGAAAGGTCAACAAATTGTAAAGGGGTGGTTGTTCGGTTGGATTGGATGGACTGTGGGGAGCACGTTGGGACTTATGGATCGTAGAAAGAAAGAAAAAAAAACAACGACGGGAGAGCATGGAAAACCAAGGGAGCACGCAGGCAACCCAAACCCAGCATGACTGCAACGCACTAAGCAAAACAATATAGATAATATTTTAAGCCTCAATATGGTCATATATGGTAATATGTCTTACCATATCGCTAATACTACTTTACACACTGTAAGGATTTGGCGCGGCCAGCTCATTTTCTTTTAAAGTTTTCCTCACCGTTTAATTTTCGGGTTTTCAGCCGCGAGTTTGTCGAAGGGAAGGAAGTAGGAGTCTTGCTCCAAGTGTCCGGACCACATTTATAAAATATATGTAATTTGCATTATGCTTTATTGTTCATATGCAGGCTTCAGTATTCACTATCTGGATTCTGTGGAAGTACATTCAGCGCCGATGAGGTTGTGAGCTGACACAACTGAGCTGACACGATTGAAGCATGTGCCGCAGCGATTCCCTAATGTTTGTGCTACTTGAATAGGACCATGGCACGCTGACTCGTTGCCAACGATTGAGCCGCACCATTACAGCAATTGAAGATTATGATCCCATGTGATGACTCTGGTTGACTTGGTTACAGAACAAGCTATGCTCTATCTGGATACGTACAGGATAACTAAAAGGGACGAATTAGAATCTCCAATTCTGGTAGTGATACTTGTTTCCAAAGGACAGGATAGGCAAAATACTGCGTGATCCAGGTCGCCGATTACATAGCCTTTGATTATGCAAAATCCGTCAGACTGACTGTATCTGCTTGGCAAGCAGTGACTGAATCTCGGAGAGATCTATTCCGAGTAATCATTTCGGTTACTGTACCATTATTTTGTGTTATAAATAGCCTTGGTCTTGGAAACATGTAAGTCTAACAAACGCCTGTCCTATTGAGAATAACAAACATTCACTCTCAAAATTCAAGTATTGCCCTCCCACTGCAACCCACAGCCGAGTCTCGACTCAGGCGACAACTGTTTAAACACATGACGTACTGGCTGTTCTTTCTGAACCAGGGATAATAAGAACAGTTATTGAGCGAGGTGTTCAGTACAAACTGTTATTATGGCTGCTCGTATCCCACGACCTTACACTCTGCACCTGAAACACCATTTCCAAATGTCCTATCGGCCTTTTGAGACAAGTGTTCCTCGGCGAGGGGGACTCCGTTCAATCTTGAGAAAAGTTCTGCCTCCATCCTTTTCGCTGCTTCTGGCCCACTGAGGATCTCCCCAACCATGTCAGTTCCAGGCGGAAAATCCGTCTCGAAAGCTGGTTCGCCAACTCCTCGCATGTTGGCCAAGACTGCTTGACGGAAATGCCACCGTAGAAGCTCATCTCTTACACTTCGCTCATCGTTTGGATCACGACAAATAGAGTCAAGTATACTCCCATCTATTCCTTGAGGATCGCTGTTGAAACTTGTGATCTTGTAATTGTCATCTGGGTTGATGGAGAAGTCGAGTCCATCAAACATTTGATGAATATGCGACAATATAAGTAGTCCATTCTGACAGGAGTTAATCCCCGTCACGCTCCTCCACTCTGTTGGTAATCCACCGAGAAAGCCCATGTTTGATGAAAAAATCTTCGCTGGAGAGTGGGAAGATGTGTGCGGCCTCGTAGCCTCTCCAATAGTTAAAATCAGCTTCGGTATTGACAACGCCAGTTATCACGCACTTGCCATCTCTCTCACGGACTTGATCTCGAAACCGATCATCTCTACCACTGACTGTATGTGAGAGTACTCTCGTTATGCACAGCTCATCTGTGATGGATATTGTGTCTGTTTCGACTTCGGTAACCGTTATACACTATGGCTTATAAGAACAAATGTCACCTACCTCTGCGGGTATTGGGTCGTATGTCATAATGACCTGGTTTGAGAGGCTCTTCGGTTGGTGTCAGGACTGTCCCTGTTCCTCGCAATGACACGCTATACGGACGATCTGCAACGATAAGGATCTCAAGCATATACAGAAACGTTTTCTCTGTAACAGATGGATTCAATCTCAATCCACCGAGGCGCTGATTAGGCTTTGAAAAGTCGTAAAAATGGACATCTCGGCCCCTAGACCTGTTCCATGCCATGAAGCACCGATTTCTTTTGATCCGCTAAACACTGATAACTAATGATAATACCAATCAAGAACACGAACTGGGATTGACACCCCTGTACTCTAGGAGTTTAAAAGCGAGCTGTGATCCTGAGACAGAGGCCGACGATTCCTTAGCTCTCGAGTCGAGTCGCTTGTCGCTAGTCTTTCCTGATACAAGACTAGAGGCAGAGAAGCTTAGAAGCAAGGAGTGAAACTCACCAAGAATGATTCGGATGGCATGCCGCAAACTTTGCGCATTTGCGCTCTAGCCGCGATCAATGACCTAAACTCCTCAAGACAAGAGGTGCGGCCCAAACCCTAAACTTAAGTTTTGAAAGGGGTAGAACAAAGGTAAATGGCTAGGAGTTGCAAGCAAGCCAGCTCATTTCCCCACAGGAAAAATCTCGGACCCTACTCTTATAGTTTGTCATGAAGTTTGATATCAGCGGGAATGGACGAGTGCGGGGTAGTATAATTGTCAATGAATGATTGCCGAGGCGCATCAAACATTTTTACTGCCGCTGGCCTTCTGTCCAGGTAGTCCTGGGGCACAGGATTGGTCATAGGTTTGTCACTGTCAGACATGCTAGACATGACGAGAGTAGATGACCCAGCGAACAAGGTGGACTATACGCAATAAACGAAAGCTAAGTGGGAAATTGAACACGACGATCAGTCAGACAAGGCTTTGCTCGATTTTCGAAAAATAGCACTGACTGAGTTTGATTTCTATTGTTCCGTCTCAATGTTTGTGTATTTTTCGAGCTTCATGAGTGCATACTAGGTTATGTACTCCTGTTCTTTTGTAGATTTTCAGTTACTATATTTCATAATTATAAAGAGTATATTTGTTACAAACTACGTGAAGTTGCCAAATTAGATGATGAAAATTGCCCAAGAAGGAGGGTCCTCGAGGAAGTCGTCGTACTGAACGTACAGTGCCAGGCTGCAACAACAGTCGACGCTGTAGGAAAGGCACGGCAACGCAACGCCAGCGCCGCATCACGATCACAGAGTAGCGAGCTGTACATTCTAAAGTTGACCTCTCTACTTTGACATTACTTCTACAGCTCGAATCATTTTCCACGCCCCCATCAACGCTCCACAGACTTAGTCGCTCGCTATGTCTGTCACTAATATCAAATTCACCGATCTATCAGTACAGCCGCACGAAGGCGACCGCAATGCCCACAAAATCTGCTGTCCGTACGAGAGCTGCACCTCCCTGATCCTATCGCCCGGCATGGGAGTTCTCCGTCGTCGCGCACGAATACCTAGTGTTCGTCTTCCCAGTGTTTTATTCTTGTTAAAAGCTAATAACTCTGCTCAAGTCCTTCGACGACGACGAGAAATCGGCGGAAAACCTCATCGCCACCACCACGACAATCGACCAAGACGATTCTGAAGACCTATTCTGGGTCCTTGGCGATCCCTTCGACTTTGATAACTTAGGCTTCAGCAAGAGCTCGTCTACGGGAGTGAAGTATCTCGCGTGTGCGGACTGCGATCGCGGCCCGTTGGGGTACCATGATGCGAATTATATCGCGTCGTCTGTGGTCGAGGCGGACGGGGAGACGAAGACTGCAGCTGGCGGGAAGGAGTTTTTGCTAAGTGCGAAGTTGGTGCTGTATCGTACGACATAAGGGTATAGAAACTTGCGCATGACAATGGGAAATGGCGTTTTTGGTGGAGCACGGTGCATGTTGCCGTGTTGATTTTCGGAGAGTTCATAGTATGGGATGCATGGTATTATACAAGTTACCCGAGAATGTGTATTATGAGGCGTAAAGGAAGAGATTCGAGTTATTCTAATAGAGTGCATGCAGGATTTGTAGTCCATGTATTATGTTCTGAAGTACTGTCGAACCACTCTAAGAAGAAATCGCCTCCCTAACTCAGTTATCCCCCTTGCTATCTTCAACATAACAGTGGCCATAGATATATTCCTAGTCCCTCAGAATATTTGCCCTCTCTCAGTTGGGCAAGTAGAAGTGAAAAAAGCACCCATCTACACGCGGGACGCTTTAAGTGTCCCTGTTTAATCGCATGTGGCGCGGACCGTGCCATAGGTTATCAGCCACACGTATTCCCCTCCCAGGGTATCGATACTCTTTGTCTAGACAACTCGCTTCTACTAGCTGTCAAAATCGCCCTCGCTTTTCTTGTTGAATCAGCATTTTTTTTCTTCTGCAGATGCTCAATCCCTGCTTCTAGTTATTCGGTCACTATATAGCTTGTTAATTAACTCGGTTGGATTAGAGAGGCGGGTGTCGGAATTGTTGGATCTAATCGCAACGTCATCAATCCAATGAGCTCCAAGAAGGTACTGTGCAGAACTCTGGATTTTTATGGCCTATATGCGATTCTAATCAGTGAAATTTAGTTCAATGGTCACCAAGAAATGGTGCAGTTAGGTGCGTATCCAATATGTACCGAAATGAGTTTCAGTATCTAACTGGGAAATCATAAGACACGACAGGGAGGGGCAGTACTGCTGCTGCTACGTTCTTGAAGTCGACCTCTCGACAACAACAATATATGTGAGTTGTCTGGGTCTGTTACGGCCTAATTCATCACTGCAATGCTGATCGAAGTTGGAATAGTCCGATACTATCGGACGATCCAAAGCCGTACGGAGCGGGATATTCGCACGCCGATATCATAAGGTACATCTCTCCTGGTATCATACTAAATTCATTGTATTAACTCACCGCTAGCGCATCCAAAGCAATCAGCAAATCTAACTCCGGAAGTTCACCCGAATCGAATTCAGCCCATCGATTCGAGCAGCGCAAGTCGTCCTACGCCGACTTAGACGACGACTGGGACGCAAGCTTCGACAGCGACGTCATGTCCATCGGCCTTAAAACATCCTCTTCCCCTACCTCGCGTAAATCCGCGGTCGAAGTTTGGCCGCATGCTGCGAAGACTGATCTGTACCCGTCACGGCGGAGCGGGAATGGCGTGAAACCCCACTATGAGCGAATACTCAAGGACCCAGCGAACTCACTACACATGATATACCACCCTACCGCATCCCCGGAGGGCAAGACCGGGTCGGATATCGAGGTGCTGAATGCGCGGATATCAAGGATCAACAAGTTCAAGAGGGTACTGCAATCGAGTAATGTGGATATCGCTGCACTTCGGAACTTCGCGTGGTCGGGAATCCCTGACGAGCTGCGCCCGATATCGTGGCAGTTGATGCTGGGATACTTGCCGAGTAATGCGGACCGGCGGATCTCTACTTTGGCACGGAAACGGAAAGAGTATAATGATGGCGTCTCACAGGCGTTTGGGAACGGTGTCGATCATTCGGTGTGGCATCAGATTAGCATAGACGTGCCGAGGACGAATCCGCATCTAAAGCTCTATAGCTATGAGTATACACAGAGGGTATGCTAGCCGACGTATTGATAGATCTCGCAGGCGAAAATACTGACAAGTACGTAGTCACTGGAACGAATATTATATGTCTGGGCCATACGACATCCGGCGAGTGGGTATGTGCAGGGAATAAATGACCTAGTTACACCTTTCTTTCAGGTGTTCCTGTCTGCATATATAGGTGAGTGATTTTGCCTACCTCGCAATTGTCTTTTGAGTTGGGACGTAGTAACGGTCACAGACGAGGATGTTGAATCGTTCGATCCGGGACTATTGCCAAAAGAAGTGTTGGACGTCGTCGAGGCGGACAGTTTTTGGTGTCTCACAAAATTGCTAGACGGCATACAAGACAACTACATCTTTGCGCAGCCAGGTATTCAAAGGCAGGTCGCGGCCCTAAAGGACCTGACTCAGCGGATAGACGCGAATCTTGCACGGCATTTGCAGCATGAGAATGTTGAGTTTATCCAGTTCAGCTTCCGGTGGATGAATTGCTTGCTCATGAGGGAAGTGAGCGTCAAGAACACCGTAAGAATGTGGGATACTTACATGGTAAGTTCGCGTATTTGTCACTTGTTTGGTTCTGATCTAACACACTTTCATTCGGACAGGCGGAGGGATCGACTGGGTTTTCGGAGTTTCACTTGTACGTATGCGCGGCGTTTTTGGTTAAGTGGTCGGCTCAGATCCAGACAATGGACTTCCAGGAGATCATGATGTTTTTACAATCCCTTCCAACACAAAATTGGGGCGAGAAAGATATTGAGTTGCTGTTAAGCGAGGCGTACATGTGGCAGTCTCTATTCAAGAACGCGACAGCGCATTTACGGCCGGGAGGCGCAGGAAGTACGTAATAAGTACATAGGCTAAAGGTGTGATGACATATATTGTATGCATGTACATTTTCGTTAATGGTAACCGTGACACTCAAAATACGAAGTGCGTAGTATTGTATCGACCAAAAAAAGCCATCAACGACCGTAATCTACACACTCATCTAATCCGCCTTCTCAAACTCCTTGAAGCGTAGCTTATCGATTGACCGATGGACTGTAGATAGGAGTCCTGCCGCACGCGCCCGCTTGATAGCTTTGACCAGGCGTCGGTGATTGCGGTTCGAGACCTTGGTGATTTCCCGGGAATGGATCTTTCCCATTGGCGAAATGAAGTCTGACAGAAAGCTTGAATCCTTGTACTTGTCGAGCGGGTCGATTTCCGCCATTTGGAACCTATCACCATTCCGTCGAAGCACCTCACGGCGCGACCCCACGCGCGAACTCAGCGAAAAGTCAGTCGGACTATATATAGTTCCCGGCTGGAAATACTTGACAAAGCGGGGCGATATTTCCAGATTCTCTTCTCTGGATTGCTCGATGTTTCCCGGCCGGACAATATCATCGGACGACACCTCAGCCTTTTCCCTTTTGGATCTCTTCTTTCTCGTAACCGAATGCAGCTTTTGAAGAGCCTCCTTGAGCGCTGACGGCTCGTTTTCCACCTCACCCTTCGTTCGCCGGATTTCTCGATCCCAGTCGAAACCTAGCACTTTGTTCGGCCCTTTGTTGGATATGGGCGTGTTTGTCGATATGGCCTGCTTCGACAGCTCATCCAGGACCTTCAGTGTCTCATGTCGCCGTTGAATTTCTATATATTCATTCCGTTAGTGAACTCCAGTTACCTGATTGCTCACTTATCGTAAGCCTATGTCGTACCATCATCGTAATCCGCTAACCGCCGCGACACCGTCTGTGAAAATTGTCGAACACACACAGGGCTCCCCTTCAGGATGCTACTGGTAGTCTGGAGAGTTGGGCGCATTGTGGTCTATCTTGCGTATTGCTGGATTTAAGCGTCCAATTTCACTTTGTAGAAGATCGTGTTGATATCCAAAATTTTGTTCAGAGTCGCGAAGTTCCGGAGGGGAGTGAGGCGGGCAAGGGTAAAAACACGTCTTTGCCATCACATACTTTGCGCTAGGAGCTTCCTCAAGAGCCCCCTGATTGAGGTGCATCCGGCGAGAAACCTCCCAAACAAAAAAAAAAAATGAAAGCAATTAAACTTCACAAACATTTACCGATTTAAATACTATCACGTCGCGATGTCTACAGATACCGTCTGCAGTCTTTGTGGCGAGTCGATATGGGTCCCCAATCCCGAGCTCGAAAACGACTCCGACAATGAAATGAGGGACGAGCCATACGCCGGAGAGTCATCTAGTGCTTCTGCAGCCACGTCGCGGCTTGTTCCCGACGACGTCCAGCTGAATCTCTGCTCTGCCCAACACCATTTCCACTGGCAATGCTTTCTTTCACATACAGAGCCCGAGACACACTGCCCGGGATGTCACGTGGCGCTAACTCCTAACGACGGATCGCCAATACTTGCCATGATTCGGAACGAAGGCGGCGAAGAGCTTGATTACGATCTAAGGCAAATCATAACGGAAGAGCGCTTCTACGCCGCAAATCCCTCGCTTCGCATGCAAGAGGCATTATTCGAGGCGTGTTTCTCAGGGGATGAGGGAACTGTGCTGGAACTGGTGGAGGACGAGGGCGTTGATGTCGTCAGTGCGCGAGACCTAGAGAAGGGGTGGACACCGCTGTTCTTCGGAGCGGTGGCGGGACACGAGGGCATTGTGCGGTATCTTCTGAGTCGGGGGATTAATAGAGCGGCGGTTGACAAGTTTGGGCGGACGGCTGTTGAATACGCAGCCGACGAAGGACATCAGGGCGTGTTAAACGTGTTGTTGAATGGGTCATGAGATACTATGGATGATCGTGCGTCATCCCATGGCATTTCTATGATTTGTCACAATAGCTCAAATATGTGTCGGAGTGTCTTCTGCATGTAAATATAACTTTAGTTGGAGTTCCGGATAATAAAATATAAACCAAGGCATGTTTGATTATATCAGCTACTCATGTGCAATTTGGGGTGACATTACGTCCAGGTCATCAGACCTCCACGTGTAGAGAAAGCTTCACACTATCGGACCCCATATTTCGATTGCTTGCCACATTACCCCGGTTCTCCTTACGATCATGGGTTGGTCTGTATCGTCATAATTTTGACGGAACATAGACTTCGATAGCTTCAAACGTTACAATGCCACAGAGGTGGCCACCAGCGTTAGGACCATTTGGCGATATGATTCCGGAGATATCGTCGTCGAATTCAATATTATATTGCGACTGCACCAGCGGGTGCGTAAATGACAGCGAGCACGAGCATAGCATCAGTCGTCGAATGTCTAGTTTAACAAGTGCGAGCACGAAGCGGGATATGTCAGCAACTGCAAGACTGAATCGGACTCTGGAACATTTGAATGACATATTCCCCGACACTGAGGTGGAGCTGTTGCGGCAGCTGATGGCGGACAATCGCGGCCCGTCGCAGGTCTACGCGATTGTGGAGATGCTTCTCTCGTCACCTTCATTACTCGCGAATCGTCGGCGTGCACGGCATGGCTACATCATAGACTGGGAACGCTTCCGTTCACACGAATACTGCTCGGCTGTTTCGCGAGTCCTGATATGCCACTTTCGAAATCTCCACCACTCGACTGTCGAAAACGTGCTGGCACAGAATAACCACTCCTTCTCTCGCTCGCTGCCCACACTAGAGCAGATCTCGGCCCAACGCGCTGGGAGGTGGTCACTCATGCGCCTCTTCCGGCGTCGCCGCATACCACTTTCGCTGGACATCGGGAGCCTCACTGGACAGTCCGGCTCGTCTGAACTAGACGCCGAGCTGGCAGAGCTCGATCGGCCCCGAGTAGAGGCTTTGTTGGCACGAGACGAGAAGATCGCCAGAAAACAGAACGAGCAGCAGTACGCTCTGGAGGGACAGCTTCTAGAGTGCGAATGCTGTTTTGGTGATTATGCTTGGGAAGATCTGGCGTGCTGTTCGGAGGGTCACTTCTTTTGCCATAATTGCCTTTCGCATGCAATTAATGAAGGCCTTTATGGGCAAGGCACGCTAAGAGGAAAGGCATACGTGCGCTGCATATCCGCCATGGCAAGTCCAGGGTGCGACATGCCAATCTCAACTTCCGTGCTGCGGGCGGCCATCCCGCCGGATTTGTACGCGGAATTCGAGCATGCGCAAGTTACCGACTACTTTACGAAGAATGCAGCTGTGCATGGATTTGTCCTTTGTCCGTTTTGCGATTATGGAGAGGAGGCAGCGGCCGCTGTTGTCGGCAATACCGTCAGCGATCTCAGATTTGCGCTTTCATTCACCACTGTTCCAAGGATATTATGGACGCTAGGAGGTGGAGTTTTGGTTGTGCTCATTACGATTCTGATGTGGTGGTTGTACTCTCTCACCAGTGTTACCGCGGCCATGGCACTGCCATACAAGCTCTACTCAAAGTCCTTCGGCAAAATTGACGCGTGGTGCGATGAGGAAATGACAGTGATTCTGCGTGGTGTATTCAAAAAGCGTCACGGCACGTCATTCCGATGCAAGAATCCTTCATGTATGCGAACGAGTTGCACTGAGTGCGCGAAGGAGTTCCTACCATTTCATAAGTGCTACGAACAGGAAGAAGATCGCTTACGGGTGTACATCGAGAAAGCGATGGCGGATGCGGTGAAACGTACATGTCCTGTCTGCCACCTCTCCTTTATCAAGGCCGAAGGTTGCAACAAGTTGGTCTGCGTTTGCGGGTATGCGATGTGCTATGTCTGCCGGAAAGATATTCGCGAAGAGGGGTACCAGCATTTTTGCGAGCATTTTAGACCTATCCCTGGCAGCGCCTGCACGGAATGCGACAAATGCGATCTGTACAAGGTCGAGGAAGAGTCGCTAGCTATTGAGAGGGCTGCACGCGAGGCTGAGACGGAGTTTTTCAAGACGAACGGGTTGCCGTCTGGAATGGATGTTTCAGGAAGGATAATCGGTGCTGGAGGGCATGAGCTTGCGGATCCAAGGGGCGTGCTGAGAGTATTAGAGCACTATTTTGTACAGATGTTTGACGTGCTAATTGCGGAGTGATAATGTTGACATTTTTGGGTCGCTAAATTGCTATATCATTGGGAATGGAACGGTGAGGCGAATGGGTTTGGTACAACATGGCATATATATACATATGGATTCTCATGTAAATTGTTTTGCAATTCTTTTAAATCGAATGCTTGCTCACAGCATAATTGTATAATGACCAAGACGATATGTTTGGAAGTAGTAATGAATTGGGAGGTTATGCAAGTTTGCAGAAAGATATTCGTACCGAAATGAGTACAGACAGATATATCGGCTCAAAGATCAAGCTATATCCCTTATAGTACAGATTACTTTCAAAGAAATGAAGGGACTTTCTAAGAGCTACTCATGGACACGATAAGCTGAAGAGAAAAGAGACATCGAAGCTCAATGAAAACGTCACCAAAAGAACTTGCGATACTTCACCCGGGTATTATCTACCTCTAATTCGGTTATTTTTACAAGATCTGTCTAATTGGCACTCCAGGTTCTGGTGTAATCTAATTAACTAGCCGTAGTTCAGGCAAACAAATCATGTTGAAAGGTGGTGTCACACCGTCAGACAGCACTGTCAGCACCATAGGAGCCAATCCGTGAAGGGTAACATAATGGCAAACAGAAAGAACAGAATCGCGATGGCAAGTATTATGTCACGTACGAACAGACGGCACCATTTTGTACACTATTTCCGACGTGTGAGTAAAAAAACGCCGTACTGCTACACGCCAACAAGGTGACGTCATAGCAGTCTGTGCCACAACGCCGGGGAAGCAAATTTTTTAGCCACACGTGCAATGCTCGACCTGACCGCGTGAAATGAATCGACATTGTGCGATCGAATGTTGACATAATTGTAGACATAATTGGAATACACGACGGCACAATCAAATCAAGATCATTAGTTCATTAAGTAGAGTAGAGAGAAGAGTAAAACTTCTCACGAACGAAGGGTTTTCTGACTGAAAGGGCATAAGTCGACAAAAAGTATTCAAGCCCATGCGGGCTACTGGTCTATAGTACAAAACTGACACAACACCCTATGCCATTCGCCACATCAAAGGTCTAATCCAACAAATGAAAGCATATTAGGCAGTTGCCTCCTTCAGGTAGGTAATGATATCGTTTCTGTCCTTCGGCTTCTTCAAACCGGCGAAGGCCATCTTGGTGCCAGGAAGGTATTTCTTAGGGTTCTCGAGGTAGTCGAAAAGAGTGTCTTCGGCCCAGGTAATGCCGGCGCGCTTGTTGGCGTCTGTGTAGGTAAAGCCAGGTACGGAACCGGTTTGTCTACCGAACAGACCATTGAGATTGGGGCCGACCTTGTTGGCTCCACCAGCCTCGACCTAGCGGAATTAGTGAGCGCCGTAGAATACAAAAACACCAATGGAATACGTACAGTGTGGCATTGAGCACAGCGGGTCTTGAAGAGACCAGCACCCTTAGAGGCGTCACCTACAATTCGCAATTGATTAACAGCTTTGTCCACACGACAAGACACAATCCAGACCACATCCCAGCGACACGTAAACTGAAGAACGATCAAACATACCAGGAGCGTACGGCATTGCGAATGGTTAATGAAAGAAAATTGAAGGAAGAACGCAAAGTATAACTGTGTGCGAAGCAGAGACGGTCGATACGTGAATATGCAGAGAAAAAATTCGAATCCGAAGATGCTGGAATATAAACGATTCCCCGGCCCGGCCTCAACCGACTGTATAACCCGAGAGAGCCACGGTCTCGAGAGCAGCGCCTTTGCCACGGCGGGTGGTGCACCGCCACGCACCCCAATAGTAATTCGTCGCAATCCCATTGGTCGCCACATGCGTGACGGTCGGGTAACCGTGTGGGCTGCGCAGTACACCGGAAGTTTTCCGGCGCGGCCAATGAGCGCGTTACCGTTTCCTGCCGTATTTAGCGCGTTTTCGTTTGGACGCGTTTAAGCCGTGAAGTTTACTCGTCCCGGGTTCAGTTCGTCCCTCGCTCAATGCGGTGACAGAAATATCATCGTTGTTCCACCTTGGTTAATACTGATCAATCCAATCGAATGCAAATATATATCGGCTGGACGATTCTGTGCAAGCTAGATGATCGATATTTGATTCGTATTTGATTCGTATTTTAGTCGCATTTTTAGTTACGGCTAGTCCTTCCATACCACTCTTCAGAGTGGTTCGTCGTGGGGCCTCCTCACATTATTGAGTACAGGATTGGTGTAGGTGGGACCAGTCTAATGGAAATTAAATTTGCGAAATACCTAATAGTATTCCCAACGCTATGTACTGCACAGTGCACCTGTCCAAGCAACGAGAAACAAGAGCGAGAGAAGGTAACGATCGTAATCAAAACCTGCGACTAGCTCCAGACACATTCTCGCTGCGAGTGTCTACTATGAGTTCTGGACGACAAGACAACGAGCATGAAAGCCGGAATGTAAGGCATGATGCGGTGGAGAATCCAGGATCCGGTAGCCAGAGAATCAGATACGGAACAAATCTTGCCAATACGTGGCTGCTGTATCCGCATCTCCCACGATGCTACATACGAATTTAATCTCAAATAAGAGTCTAATTCTGCTAGGTATTTTTGTCCTTTATACATTGCGGATGCATATGAGTCCAAACAACACCACTCCAAAGAGAGGTGACAAATTTAACATATTAGACAACTTTTTAAAATCCCATCGAAGACTGCGCCGCCCAGAGAATGTAAGATCTCCCATATCTGCCAAATAGTCTATAAACCCTATAAACCCGATATCGTCCTCTTCACCGCTTCCCATTAATTTTTGCCTCAATTGCTTTCTTCTTTGACGGCGTCGCACCGTCCTCAACAAGATTCTTCTTCGACTGCACTCCATTCTCCTTGACGGGTGCGGACCCGATTGCTGACCCATTCTCTACAGGAAACCCATTGTGCTTCCGCTTCGGTATCCGAAACACCGGAACCTCTGCTCCCATATCAATTTGCGCGACCCAGCTCGCACCCCACATCCACACCTTCTCGGGCTCTTCCACTTCGAAATGAACACCGCTGCACTTATCTACCAGGTTTACAAACTCGTTTGGCAGGGCTCCTGAGTTCTTCCGCGCCCATGTTGTCAAGCCTTGCTGGCCAATAGAAAACTGGAGAACCTTCATCTGCGCGGTGATGACCATCAGCAAGTCATTGCCGAGCCCAAACTTGAGGACCGACGGGGTCGAGGGGATAGAGGGCAGAGTCCAAACGTGCGACCGGGTTGGCCAGTCGAAGACTGTGACGACACCAGAGATGGTGGAGACAGCGAGATATTTCCCGTCATCAGAGAAGGCGAGATGATTGATATTTTCAAGGTAGGGAAGGGCGCGGATGGTGTTGGAAGTCCTGGTGCTCTCGGATGAACTTCGCGTGTTGTAGGTCAGTTCGCGGAGTTTGTCTTGCTGACCGATCGTGTAGATCTTGATATCGGATTCAGGCGAAATCAGAACGACTCGATGCTGGCTACTAGGATCAAACTCAAGGACGCTGCTGCCCTGCTTTGATAGTGCGGGCGAGGCGATCTTCTTGACTTTCAGGGCGCCTCCTTGCGTGGCGGGAAGGAGCAGGAAGAGCTTGGTCTCTGCATTTGTCGCGACGGCGAGGTACTTTGCATCAGCTGACAGAGTGGCGTGGGTGATATTTTCGTCATTCTACACTGTCACGTTAGCCGTAAAGCACAAACTGTAACAGCCTAATATCATATTTCACTTGCGTTCAACGTCAAAGAAGCCACCAATCGCTTCGTCTTGACATCCGTACCAGATTCTCCCGGCACAGGAAACTTCTCCAAAGACCAGATCTTGACCTGATTATCTGTCCACAATGGAACTAACTTTCTCGGTCCCACTTTCTTGATGCAATGCGCCTGTGGGGAGACTGAGATTTTACGAAAAATGCCGTCAATGAAGTTAGCAATGGAATTGATAACTAGCGATCGTTCGACGCCGCCGGAGATTAGGAAGCTCGCGGCCTTGGACTCGTAGGATGCAAGGGCGCGGATGTCTTGCGAGTGCAGAAGCCGTGATGACATATTGGCCCACCGGCGCAGTTTGGTGTCCACGATCGAGTACTTGACGATTTTTCTGTCAATACCTGCTGAGAAGACGGTGTCCGCGGCCTAGATACGTTAGCTAGTGGCAATTTTGAGCGCCGGTGATCCCATAGATACACACCTCATTACTGGAAAGACACAGAACGTCAGCCTCATGGACTTTAAAACTCTGCAGCAACGAGAAATGCGTCGCATCCCAAAATTTCACGCTTCCAGTCGAGTCACCAGACACAATAGTCTTTCCGTTCTTCAATACAATAACCGACCACACGAGAGTCTCCTCACCCTGCGCCTTATCGACTCTCATCGTGCCCACTATTCTGCCCACTGAGCCATCGATAGCCGAAGCACCAAACGCCTCAGCAGAAGCTGCCGACCAGATTCGTATCCGTCCGTCTGCACAACCGCCAACGACCTGGGTGTCACCCCTCCAGGCGATGCTCAACACTCTCGATTTCTGTCTCTGTAGTATCCTTGCGTGTTCCATAACGCCCTTTCCACCAGAAATGTCGACAATAACGACCGATCCGTCATCGCATCCCGCCGCAATCTTCGAGCCATCCGGCGTGGCAGCGATAGACCACACAGTCCCAGCATTACAGTCGTGGTGGTCGAGAGGTAGTCCAGTTTGCAAGTCCCACTCCGTCAAGACAGTTGACCCACCGATCGAAAATAAGCGCAGCTCCGAGGTCTCAGACTTCGTCCACACCAACCCTTCAATCGACCGATTTCGTCCACCCTTCAGGGTCTATCATCCGAAGTCAGTATAGCGACTCACGTCTTAACGCCAATTCAGTTTCTCACAATTTCATGTACCCATAAGAACCGGGGGTTCCAGATCTCGATGTCACCGTTAGATCTCCCGACCGCAAGGCGCAGCGAATTGGGCGCATACTCGTCAGGCTGTAACGACGGATGACTAAACGCGAGAGCAGTGATTGAGTGAGACGAGTAGTCGAGGAATCTGCATCTGTGAAAATTCATGTTTTATTTTGTCGTATATGCGTCTGTTTGTAACTTGCTTGTTGAAAGAATAGAAACCGAATGCAAAACCGAACTCCAATTAAAATGAATATACGAAAGACTTTTGAAACCAGCTCCTGCGCTCAACGGGTAAAGATGGTATCCCTCCAAACGTAACGGACGTAGAAATATCAGGTACAAACTGTCGTATCAGCCTGAAATTTTGCACAAAAAAAATTTGTGTGGAAAAGTTCGTTGGGAGATGATTTGCCAAGGGCAGGGTAACAAGCCCTATGCCCTCTAAGCCCGCCCTTTGTACCAAATCGAACACGGGAGCTTCGCCAATTGACCTGCGGATACCTACGAATACGCAAAGAATCCTTGCGGAGCCAAAGGGATAACGAACGCCATAATGAATTGATGTGACGTCGATGGTCAATCTTATTGTACTGAAATATCTTTGAAAGGTTGGATCCTTGTTCCCAGAGGTCAATGCCGTCCTTGGAGTCGATTGTTACATACTTTTTGGGCTCATCATCATCTCGGGCACCTTCACCTTCTAATGCAGCCACGGAGCGGATTCAAGTTCAGAACAGAAATAGCTTAGATGATATCAAAGAGGTCATAGCAGATCAGCATGAGAAGGCAACCGGATCTATGAAGCATGATAATGATGAAACCAAGGACGCGCAAAGCTCGAGGCGGAACCTGAGGTCGGAGAAAAGTCGATTACGAGCTGGATCAGGTAGTGAGAAGAGTGGTGTTGAGAATGAAGAGGAGAACCTGCTGTGGTTTGAGAATTTGGAGGGGACAGGTGAATTCAGAATGATCGTGTGGCTTGTGCGCGTCTGCTAACATCATGAGTTCAGACGTCATTGACTTCGACAAGGAAATGCGCATCGTGGATGACTACTGCGAACCTTCTGCATATATACCAGCTCCTCATCAGTCTAAGCCATTACCATTTTCAATTGCTGTGACGGCCGTGAGTGCTGCGACCAAACTCGCTCTTTACGACACTCCTCTAAATACTCGAACACATGCAGATCCGCTTGCAGACTCAGAATACTTGGCATCGCATAAGAGACGTGAGCGCGAGGAAAAGCATATTCAGAATCTCGAGCGCGACAGGGTCCTTTATGAAAAGCTTCGGTTTGAGCGACAATTAGATCGACTGCACGGACACGACTGGATGAAAGCCGTGGCCAGCATGACGCCAATTGACGACCCTAAATCTGAGGCAGAATTTGATCGTAAGAGGGGCAGGTTAATCACGGAGCTAGAGGCTGTGCTAGCCAAATTTGACAGATGGCGTGAACAAGAGAAACTGGCCAAGAACCATGAGAATAATGAGGAGGACTCAGTCGCGGCGAGATTGTCTCGATTGCAGGAGATGAAATATCGACTGTATTCAGACCTAACTCCAGTTCAGAAGAACGATAGGCGAAGGCATGGTAAGAGAAAAGAAACTTCGATGACATTGGTAGAAGATACTTCGAATGACCAGTCTCATGTGCTAAGCGCCTCCCAGTCAGACGCGAAGCCATTCAACATTGGCCATAGAACTTCCAGCAGGAGGGTTGTACCGCTTGCTTTTGGGTATCCATTACCTAAAATCCCATACAGGCAGTTCGAGATTCCGCACGAGTGGATTCTACACCGCGAAAAGCTCCGGAGACATTCTCCTGAGTCTTAATTGAGTTTTCATAATGATCCTACATTCAACGTTTGCAGCGTCACAGTCACATTGCAACCCGTTCTTCCTCTTACTTTGTAGCCATTTATCTTTGGCGGTATTTTTGTTTCACAGTTGTTACCTGGGGTTGGGAGACAGTTATTTCAATTGCATGAGGTTATACGACATAAGGGGCTTGAACGGAGATAACATCATTCCACGATGTATTATAAACGAATTTAAGAAGAAAAGAGAAGCAATCGATGATCTATCACACGGCGTGAAAGCCTTTGATTCTGCCAACGTTGTGTCCTGCAAACCACTCTCAAGTCGCAGACTTAGCAGACCAGTTCTGACAGTACGATCAAGTATAGGTAGGTGCCTGAACCAGCGTAGTTCACCTAACCCATTTCAAGGGCTGAGATCCCGAGTGCCGACGCGCCAACGCCGCGGCAATGTGGGCCGAGATGGCGCAGCGCATCCCCAATTTCGGACGCGTTCCGAGGAGGACATGGCTGGGACATGTCGATCTCTTCACCCAAAAAACCCCTGTCTTCGCAGTTTATGTCAAAAGCTTCACAATCACAAACAACAACATAGACGTACTTCACAGTATTATTTGGAGGGACCAGAGGGAGAAGTACGTTGTAGAATATTACTTGGAGGAATATTTATGCGCAGTCCCATACGGCCATGGAGCGGATACAATATGTTCAGCAGATGGGTGCCTCAGGGATGCAGTACACACAGCATTATGTCGAGAGCATTCTGCCGAACCATGGAAACTATAATGGCGTGATTTACAATCCATACGGTATACAGGTCAATCCCAATAACGGTGCGTCCGCGATCGAGCGGGGGACAACGCTCTCCCGGAAGCGCTCAGCATGTGAGGCCTACGACGTCGAAGAAGTAGTGCAGGCTCTCCCACAGGCAGTGAACATTAAGAAGAGGAGCGATCAACCTCTTGAGTCGCATGTTCACGGTATGTCACGGAGCTCTTACAATATTTCTGCAATGGAGTCAATGCTAACATTTCGTCCGCTATAGCCTCAACTCTTCGAAGACTTTTCAAAGGAGCCCAAGGTGCTCTCGCGCCGATTCAGCAATCGGATGACCTTGCTTGCGAAGACTGTGACAATGCAATTATGCTGGACGAGTACAATACGGATCCGGAGTCGTATTCTTGCTCTGCCTGTCGACGGACTGTGTGTTGGCGTTGCTCTCTACGTGCGCCTGAAACAAACAATTTGTTGGAGTGTCTGCAGTGTGCGTCAGCTCGCACTTGTTACAAATAACTATAGATTGTTTTGGGTTTATAGGGCTAACTGTGTATATGGTGTGGAATACTTCTAGGTGTCGGTATAATTTTGTATTTTTATTGCAATTAGGACTTAAAATTGGTGTACCGGTGATTGTTCGCATTGTAGGATAGCTAAAAACTGGGCAGAAAAGTCTGCCCAGGGTATTTAGCGGAATTGTATAGTTGTCTATTTCAATAAATGCATATATTGTTAACTTTACGTTCTTAAAAATTCTTTTCATTTGCACGTTGTTTCATCCTCTGGGGCTCTTGTCCTCTCACGGATAATCATTACTTTAACTTCGTTTCCTGGAACTGATACACCGATTGCATTGCCGTTTCTCTCCCTTCCTTTATTACTTATGGCGTCCGTTCTGTGTTTGTTTGTCGCGTGCTATAAGTCAGTCTTGTTCGTTTGTAATGTGCAACAACTTCACACCACGCGCTCTCTCCCAGCTCTCCAAATTGTACTTGACCAACCCCTAAATATTCTAATTAGCTATTGTATGTAATTACAGTGCGACAACTAACTATTGATGGAACTATGAGCGCCTGATTGAAAGGGCGTGGTGCTCAATGCGTTGAAATTCGGGTTGTAAACGTGCACACCTTGAACCTTAGGATGCGATCTTCGACACGCCTCCCGCGGACTCTTGATCCCACATATTTGCTTCTCGTTGTAATGCCACGCAGCCGAGAAGGTGGAGCCTGTCCGTCAAGAACTGAGACATACCTAACTGTGAGCTTATCGTGAATTTTGGGCATACCTACTATGGTATCTTCGTTGGTTGGGGCTTGACTCTTACTTCAATGCTCCATCCATGATTCGCCTGCTATTTCTGTACTTGACGCGTGGTGAGTTGATTCGTCGATTATGCGATAAACTGTCCGATGACAGGCGTGCCGAAATGGTGTAATGATATCACGGACGCAAAAGTTGTGATCTTCAATGCTTCCCCTCTATTCAGTCGAATGCCATGTGGGAGTGGGTTAGTTGCTTCTTTGGCAATGTCGGAGGTACAATATTGTACTTATTTATATCAACATAATGCTGCTATTCCACTGCTGGTGTATTGTTTATCATCGTCTCTGGTCGTATTATTAGGTCCCGCAGTTCTTTGTTTCGACCTTCAACACTGCTAAGTTCTACGAACAGTCGCCATGTTTCCTCGTCAACTTACTTCGTCTATTATAGTCTGTCATATGATTGCATTCAGTCTCGATTTCGACTTCGCGTCTATGGCACTTGTCGCGGTTCGTCATTTGTTTTCCTTCTGAGCGGTCAGCTGTGAACCAACGGCGTATTGCGAAGACGAAGACAAAGACTGCTATGTCTAAGAGGAAAGGAATTGCGTGCAGAGTGAAATGTGAAATGTTATTGGCAAATAGAGAAAGAATTTGCGGTTCGGGCAAAGTCACTGTTGCCAGATGAAAGTGTGTGAAGACGTAACTTTTTCGATTCATAACTGAGAACTTGAATGTATGGAAAAACAGCATTAAGTAGTCCAGAATTTGCAGCATATTATCACGTAAGGACGATCATTGTGCTTGATTTAGATGAGCTCTTGTTCTAGGATCTGCTTTGAAATTTCCATATCAGGATCAAATCGAGGTAATCAAAAGATCCAGTCCAGCGCATGTGGAACCTTCTGTCGAACAGCCATAAAGCCACCGTGCTTGGCAATAATGGCAAAGCGAAAATCTATTCTCTATTCCAGACGTGAACTAATCATATTCCAGCATGGCTATTAAACTCAGAGCAAGCAATACAAGCGAAGGAATATTTGACTCGAGGCATAGCCCCTTGACATAGGTAGACAAAGACATGCGGGTCACTTTTGGATGATGAAGAATCATATAACAAGTACTATCCACAATGGCATATATTATGGGAAGTTGTGTTCGACTACATATTACTATTAATGTAATATTGCCTGCCAGTTTGTAGATATTTCGTCACATACATACCCTTGAATATGTCAGCATCCGATAACGGCACATGTGAAATCCTTAAAACCCAAAACTTGTTACCCAGCCACCTTCACTCATTATTTTTGCCACGCATTCTCACGACATATGAAAGAGACGGCCAGGATCGAACAGCAGACAAACAAGAAGCACAATATTCATAAGGTCGCCAGTTGACTGCTCTATAGATTGACTGGCCTAACTGCTACTTGTCCAGCCGCCTGGACAAGTCTATACTTTACAGAGTACATGGAGCAGAATCGCCGCATCAGCTTCGACAGTAAAGTTGTGTTAGTCAACAGCCATTACAACGACAACAGCTTCAAGCCCGTTTCGTCGCCAATCGCGAAGTCTAAAGTATTTGATGATGGGGTGCTGAAGGCTGTGCGATCAATACAGCTGGAGAACGAAAAAGAACCATTGTTGGGGAGTAGTGGATCGTCGACATCTGGATCAGAGAACTCCTCAAACGACGAAATTTGCACTATGGATCCGACAAAGCGAGATTCAGTGTCGTCGACGTCTACGGACTTGGTAGTAATGGAAGACGATGCAGAGACACTGTATAAGGGCAAGAAATCGATCCAGTGGTTCACGATCTTAGAGGATATGGGTCAGGGTGCGTATGGACAAGTCAAATTAGCTCAGTATAAACCTCCAAGGCATGAGGTTGGTATTGACAAGTCTGTAGGTTGATTTTTGAAGTAGTAATGTCACCGGTCGTAACTGACGATAGCAACAGAAGGTTGTTTTGAAGTATGTCACCAAGCAGCGGATTTTAGTAGACACTTGGATCCGTGATCGCAAGCTCGGCACGATACCTCTTGAGATACACGTCCTGCAATACCTGCGGAAATACCCGCATCGAAATGTTGTTGACATGTTGGACTTCTTTGAAGACGACGTAAATTATTACATCGAAATGTCGCCGCACGGGATTCCTGGAATGGATTTATTTGACTACATTGAGTTGCGAACTAACATGGATGAGGCGGAATGCAGAAGTATATTTTACCAGGTCGCATCGGCGGTCGACCATTTGCATAACGTCGGTGTCGTTCATCGCGATATTAAGGACGAAAATATTATATTGGATGGGGATGGAAATATAAAGCTTATTGATTTCGGAAGTGCGGCTTACTCGAAAAACGCGCCGTTCTCTGTTTTCGTGGGGACTATTGGTATGTCGTCTGTGGTCGTTCATATGGACACAGGTGTCGATTCTAACGATTGCAAGATTACGCTGCGCCTGAAGTCCTGCGGGGCCAATCCTATAACGGCAAAGAGCAAGACGTCTGGGCATCCGGCATTCTTCTTTACACCATCATCTACAAGGAGAATCCTTTTTACGACAGCAATGAGATTCTGAATGTTGAACTGCGAGTACCATACACTATGAGCGAGGAAAGCGTGGCCCTGATTCGCAAAATGCTCAACAGAGATTTTAAGTCGCGGCCGACCATAGCCGAGGTTCTCAGCGATCCTTGGTTTCGAGATGTCGAAACGTCGATGGAATCGCAGGCTACGATAGCAAGCTGTGCGGAGCAGCACTCAACCCCCGATACCAGTACGAGTAGTTCCAGTGTCAGTCTCGATGAGTCTACTAGTGGAGAGAACTTAGCGACTGATACGACCGCATAGCCGATTTAAGTGGGGATCTATGGGTATATCATTTTGGGAGTGTGTTCTTTTCTGCTCATAGGTACTTCACATTTTGGGTAATATTCAAAGGGTAATCAGGGTAGTCAGGATGCTACGAATCGGGTTGGCATGGGCATGAGATATATGGTTTGTGTTTGTAGATATTTCGTTTTGTCTTTTGGGAATTTTATAATATTGCATTGTTTGAACTGTTATTTTTTATGTTAGCCGGAGTTAGCTGTTCCATATTATTTTTAGTTTATCGTACATGCAATTTGTTGGTCATTTGTTGCGGGTTTCAGTTACGACAATTGATCTCACGTGCAGGTGCCAGTTAGAGATTGATTGGTTGATATTTATGTATATTAAATGCTATTTAGACGCAATTTAGATATTATCACGATCTTGTAAGACCAAGTGTGGTAAAATGGTGCGTTCATATTGTTCACTTCATGCAAATTATTGTCACGAAATACGCTTTCGATGTGTCTCTTGGGGCGCGTCCTCTCGAACGCGTCTACACGCAATCGCATACAGTGCGACAATGCCCACACCGACGGCCCCGTCTTTCTCATCTACGACGTTAATTACAGAGTCATTCCATAGACTACCCTCTCAGTCGCTCTCCTCCCTGATCCAACGTCTCGATGCCGCGGAATCGAAGTTCAGTACTCGCGTCCCGGCACTTGACGCGATATCTCGCGGCGGAATTGCTAGGGGGAAGGTGACTGAAATTTCTGGTCCACCCGGTAGCGGCAAGACAAGCTTCGCGTATGTTGCAGATTCCTCTAACTGTCTCCTTTCGCAATTGAAATAACAGTGACTATAGTCTTCAAATCGTCGAATCAGCATTATCATCCGGTGCCAGGATCCTCTGGATCGACACAGCAAGCATAATCCCCGTATCGCGACTTCTCTCAGCATTACCATCCTCCATGGCAGACATTGACGCCCACGTAACACACCTCCAAGTGTCCTCTCTAGCGTCTCTTCTCGTGCTCTTTCTTCAGTCATCGCATTACATCGCAGCGAACGCGCTCGTAGTTATCGATGACCTCTCCACCCTAGTTGCCACGGCATTCGCGGCCACTCCAGCCGCTACAGAGCCGCAACCCGACTCAGTCGGCAAGAGATTCTCACGTGCAGAAGATCCCGCCGCCAAACGCGTCCGTGCGATGTCGGAACTGATGTCGAGTATCTCACAAACAGCCGAGCGATGCGACGTCGCGGTCCTCATCCTAACAAAGATGATATCACGCGTTGCCGGAGGAAGGGATGGCGGGGGAGCGCGAATGATTTCCTCACTCGGAGACGGGCCGCACCTGGCGCCGATCTGGACGCGGATATTTCTGTTTCGAAATGACGTTGCGTTGGAAGTGCCGACTGCTGAGAACAATAGGATCAGTTCCGTGACGGTTCGCGGGGTGCCACATGCGTGCGCAGTCAAGTGCGCGGGTGTGAACTATGAGGACGCACCGTCGTTAGGGTTGTTTAAGATTGTGGAGAGTGGAATTGAGGATGTGAAGGACTGGTTTGATGGTATAGTTGAACAGGACATGGTGCGATCCTCGGATAATAAGTCGAGGAAGAAGAGGAAGGCGGAGAACGATGGACCGGTGGATGCGAGGGCTTTACTATTCACACCCACTGTAGATGTCGCCAAGGAGAAGAAGATGGAGATTGAACATGAGGTCAGGAATCCCGAAGCGGAGCAAACTGCTGTGCCCGAAGATGAGAAAATAGTGTACGATAGCGACGATTTTGATTACGATGAAGATGATGACGAGGGCTTGCTATAATTTGGAGTATCTTGGATGCAGAAGTTTTTGGGATTGCGCGTGTCTGTAGCAGTAGCTACGAAATTTTAAAATAGACAATGAAATTGAGATGCGTCAGTGAATCATACAATCCTACTCCAACGCAATGTTTGCAAGTAACTATTATCCCATGCGCCGATCCCACCCTTCAAGCGACAATACTGAGCAAAAAGAATAGTTTTCTCGAACCGGTGTATGCAATTCTCATGGTGATGACGATGACAACTCCACATACTTCTCATCCCCGACTATCTGAACATTCCTCACGTTTGCGACTCTTTCCGCGAGTGGAGTTTGCTTCTTCTGTGACAAGAAGCTCGTTAGACTTTGCTGACCTGCAATTGAATTCGATGCGGATTTGCCGGTGGATTGTCTGCTCGTATATGCGGATCGTGATGTAGATAATTGGGTGGTTGTGGACTGAATCGCTAATTGAGTTACAGGCTTTGATGTCGGGAGAGAAGCTGTGGAAAGTGAGTATGAGGAAGAATTCGATCCCGAAAAATCGGAAGACGAATATAAAGCTCTAGAAAAAGAAGATGCAGGGGCTGTGGAAGATAAGACCGCTCTTGCTGCATTAGACTTTACTTTTTGACTGGTAGATGTCGTCGACGGGATCGCTGTCGCTTTGGAAAAGGATTTTGAAGATAGAGTTGATGATAACGACGACGAAGACGTGGATGAAGACGTGGATGAAGACGTGGACGAAGACGATGCAGATGACGACGCAGAGTATGATGTTGCTGGCGGAACAGATTGTGATATAAGAGCAGATGCTGGCGTAAACGAAGAATTCGCCATGACAGACGGTGCCATCGCAAGTGACGACCGTTTCATTCTGGCATTCTCGACACGCTTAACTGGCATCGACGCATTATTCATAACTTCAAAGGACATCGTCTGCATGGCCACTGTCCCACTGATAAACGATTCTGCAAAATTCTCGCGAGCAGACTCAGCGGATCCGCGCGCAGTGAGAGCTGCGAACGTCGTAACAGCGGAACCCGAAACTGTACGTTGGCGCTTTCTGGCATCATATACAGTCGTAGGGGAATATGAGCAGTAAGTCGACGATCCTGAAACCGTTCTGCTGCGACCGTGATTGTAGTATTCGTAATCATCGAATTCATCGTATCGTCCTCTACTGAGACTAGAGTCGACAGAACCGAAGACTGTGTCGCCAAAGTGTGAAACTTCTTGACGCGCTTCTTCTGCCAGGGCCGCCCAGTAGTCTTCATTTCGACCTTCGGGGTATTTGCTAAAGAAGAATTAGCATATACGTGCACTGCTTAAATTTTGAAGAATATGAAGAATAGAGGTCGCACACCAGCGAGTCCTAGCCGCATTAAATTCTTGTACGGTGGGACATCCTCGGCCAAGAATACTGGCCAGTGTCGATAATCCTGTATGTGTGACTGCCGGAAGTGATTTTTGGCAATATCGGATTGTTGAGTCGGACATGAACGGGGACTCTTGCGACTTCAGGTCAGTGAACTGCCATTTATTCGTTCGGTTCACGTCAAAGAGAGCCCTTGGAGATGAGAGATAAAGAAGACCTGTCATGAAGACTATTAGAGTTGATAACCGTACTCTTTGAAACAAATGCAAAGCTACCTTTGGCTCTAGTCATGGCGACGTAAAGTAATCGTCTCTCTTCGTCGTGAGCCTCCGGTTTAGTGCGAGAATGTGGTATCATTCCATCGTAGACCCCTGGAATAAACACAACAGGCCACTCGAGACCTTTGGCGCCATGAATTGTAGATATCGCGAGAACCTTGAGACATTAGCTAGACGCAAGCAGTAAATTTCAATACAAGAGCAGAATCCTTACCATGGATTGATCCGTTGCCTTTGCTTCCTCGTCAGAGGGTGAAAGGTTCACAGTTGCCAAAAAGCGAGCGAGAGGATCATCGAGCCTGTTCCCTTCTACACCATCTACCTCCGGCAAATCTGCCTCTGGCAGTGATTTAGAAAATTCCTTGACCTGGAGTATCAAATCACACACATTCTCCCATCGGGAAGACCAAGTGTCAGCATGTTCCATTTTCAGGATTTTCTTGTAATCCGTGCGTTCAATGAGATACTCCAATGCGTCAGTGAGCGGTTCCTCACGTGTAGCATCCTTTACTATCTTATCCGAACTCTCAATAATATCCACGAAATTAAGTAACGCGACTTTCATCTTCGCCGTAGTCTTGACCTTTCCTTCGATAGCAGCTTGAATAGCCTCCCACAGAGAGACGGAGTGGGTATTTGCGTAGTTCATCATATTAGCTTGAGTCGAAATTCCAATGCCTCGCTTCGGCGAGTTTAGAATCTGAAGAAGCGCACTCGGATTCTTTCGCGACTTGATGACAGACAAGTATCCAAGAAACAACTTTATCTCTTCTCGGTCCCAGAATCTGAAACCTCCGACTAGTCTGTACTCTATCCCAACCTTTGTCAGGACTCCTTCGATTGGACGCGTCAGTCGAGCAGAGCGCACCAAAATCGCAAAATCAGCTGGCTTCAACATTCCGCAACTGAGTTCGATCAATCGCTGGATCTCCTGCACGATCCACTGTGCCTCGAAGGTAGCATTAGGAAGCATAGAATATACTGGACGATATCCATAATCATGGTTAGGCAAGACTGCCTTCCGGATTCGAGCGGTATCCTGCTCAATCACTGCTAGTGCAAGCTTCAAAATACTGGCCGATGATCGATAGTTCTCCTCAAGGTTGATGACGCTAGTGTCTGGGTAATCGCCGTGCATTCGCTTTAGATTGCCAACTTCCGCCGCTCTAAAGGCATAAATACTCTGATCAGGGTCGCCAACAATGGTGATATTGGATCGCTTGGAAGCAAAATGTCGCATAAGCTCGTATTGGACGATGTTCGTGTCCTGGAACTCGTCGACCAAGACTCCTTCGATATTCGATACAAGAACCGGGAACTTATCGAGAAGTTCGGCGCACTTGAGCAACATGTCGTCGTACTAAGCATATATTAGCAAGTTCTCAACGTATTCGAAATGATGCGCAATTACATCAAGCATATTTGACCGCGCCAAGTGTATTTGATATTTACGATAAATATCCAAGACTTCCGTTATCATGTCGCTTTGGCGTGCATAGCCATCCGGCATGATACGCCTTGACTTGAGGTTCGATATCTCTTTTCTTATCCGCACCCAATCAGATTTCTCGGAATCCTTCACATCCTCCTTCATTATTGCCTGCCTCTTGTAAGCCACCGTCATGTCTCCGGATCAACTAAACTCCAATATCTAACCTGAACAAAATGCATAGCGTCAGTTTCATCCGCAATCTGAAAATCCGGTGATAAATGGAGAAGATGTCCGTATTTTATTAGGTAGCGCCTAGAAATCGAGTGAAATGTTCCGAGAATCAGACGTTTCGAAATTTGGTCGCCAACGACAGCAGATATGCGGTCACGCATCTCGTTCGCGGCTTTGACGGTGAACGTAGTGATGATGAGATTCGACGGGTTGACACCAAGGGAAAGGAGATAGAGGACCCTTGAGATGAGCGTCTTTGTTTTGCCTGTAACTTTGTGTTAGACGCGTATCCAATTTGGGGCGTCAACATCAGCCACAGCTTCCACAGCGTCGATAACATACCAGTACCAGGCCCAGCAAGGATCTGAAGACGAGAATCAAGAGGAAACGTAACTGACTGCAGTTGTGCTTCATTGAGACTGAGTGTTATTCGCCTTGACGGCGATCCGTGCCTTTCTAGATTCTTTACTGTTGGAGGTGTTTTGTTCGACATCAACGGATCGGACTGCGACGTAACCCCAATAGGATCCACGGCAGGTTGCAGTGTCAGTTCATCCTTCTCGAGAAGCCCTTCGATTTCAAAGTCGTCGTCTTTAATGGACTGTGATGAGGCTTCATCTGAATGTGGAGCCATCGCGAAATCGAGTATGTTCACGCCGCCAGAAAGCTTCTGAAGTACAATCGCGGGAGCGTATGCGCAGTTGAACTGGCCGTCCCAGACTATGCCAGGTAAGATTTGGGACTGGCCCGCGATTGAGACGTGAGGCGATGACTGGTTGACAGTGAAGATTGGAAGGACTTGCTCGTAAATAAAAGCTAATCAAACGCGACATCGCGAGCGTCGCGAGCGTCGCGAGGCACGTGATTAGATGAACGTACTCATAGATCAGTCCAACCTGTTTATACACGTGTACTTAGAATATTAAGTCCGAGATATATATTCGTTTATTCGATTGCACATGAAAATGATCAATATTATTTGCTTATTACGTAGTCATACAATAATCAGATGGGTGTATCTTGAGAAAAAATTTTAAACGAAAAAAAGGAACTACACACAATTTCTCCGAAACAGCCAACCATTAAAAAAGCTTACAATCAGATATCCATAGATCTCTGCCATTGAAATCTAGAAGTTGCCCATTTTTATATCCAATGCCCAACAAATCCTAGTGTTCTTCCGAAATAAACGTAGCGTACTTTGAAAACGACCCGTTATATGCTCAGATGATTGCAGCTTATTATCACTACAGACAAAGGTTAGAAGGAAGACAATTTGTGTCCCAAGATTGAAAAGAACATACCAGGAAGTAGTCCGGAGTTCTTCTGGAGACAGATGGCTCACCGGCTCTGGGACACGGATCAAATTGCAAACTAAAGAAATGTTAGTATGTTCCCTCAAAATCTGGTTTGAAACGTACAATGTGTATTTAAGATTTTCGTCAATTTCCATAATCGCCGCCTGATTCCCACACCTATAGCAGTAGTTCGGGGCTAGAAGACTATATGTCAGCACCGCTTTCATTCACGAGGCCTTAGCATGACACGTACCAGAGAAGATCGTCACTACCTGTTGATCCTGCGACCAGTTATAACCCTCCATGACAAGCTGATGCGCACGTGCAATCAAACTCAAACCGTTCTTGTGATTAAACGCCTCGGATATATCTTGTCCGAAAGTATATCCTGCTCCTCTAGGTGAAATTCCCCATCCGCATCTGTCATCTGGATCCGACCACAGTAAATCGCACATAGGTCCCTCATGCGGAACCTCCTGGATACGATCCAGGGCTCGAATGTTATCTAGTGAGTCAATTGATGGCGAAAGACCTCCGTGTAGACAGAAGATCTGATTCTCGATGAGGGCAGTAAGGGGCAGATAATCGAAGAGATCGGTGAAATACTTCCACACGTTGGGGTTTCCATACTTTCGCAAACATTCATCGTAAAACCCATAAACTTGAGTGATCTGGCGGGATTCGTGGTTTCCTCGTAAGATTGTCAATCGACTGGGATAGCGTATCTTCAAAGCTACTAGTAGCGTGACAGTTTCGACTGAATAGTAACCTCGATCAACGTAGTCACCTTAAGCACTTGTTAGTCTCGATATAAGCGCGAATATTCAGAAAAATTGTCACGTACCCATAAATAGATAGTTGGTATCAGGATTGGGTCCGCCAATTTTGAACAGCTCCATCAAATCATGGAATTGTCCATGGATATCGCCACAAACAGTAACAGGGCATTTCTGCACGCAAAGCTCGATCAGAATACAGGACAAGACCACAGGAGCCATGGCATGCTAATACTTACAACAGGCTGGACATTTGATTCCTCTATCAAGATCTCTCGCGCCTATCGATTCGAGTTCGATGTCAGCTATGTTGATCTTATACTACCACATCATCGGCGTTAAACACTGTACCTTGTCGCAAAGTCTTTTAACATCCAATTCGCTCAGCTGCTTGCAGTCCATAAGCATTTCAATCCATCGATCCAGTTCATTGACAGACTGTGAGTCGTTGATAGCTGAGGGAACCATGGCTTTATTCTCAGATGCGGGCGGGGACTGTATATGTGATACTGGGGAGAGCGTCGATAGCCCAGCGTCAGTCATGGTGATATCGGAATCCATTTTTGTGTCTCAAAGATGGAGTCGACTTTGAATTCAACAATGGGCTTATCTGATAGGACGAAGCGAGTGTTGCGAGGGGCAAAACAAAGAATATGCGTCGTATATCTGAATGATGATGACGCACAAATCCATGTGTGGACAGCGAGACGTTATGCCATCTTTTGCGGTTAGGGAGGTAAATATACATATCAAGCAAAGAATTCTCAAACACGTGATGGCGCGGCACTTGTGCTTAAACTCTGAGAGCCTGGCATCAACCCCAATCCCAAAGCAGACATTTCAAACAATTCACACGACATGCAGCCGATTCGTTGATTCGGGATTCAGACGTATGCTTACATCGTCGAATTCCCAGTTATGAGAATTCGGAAGAAAAACATATTGATATCATTATTATACCGCCCAGCATTCCAATAATCTGCCGTCAAAGCGTAGCGTCGACTTTACAAGGGAGTCGGGAGCGGCATGAATCTGATGGATAAAAGGCTTCGGCACGTCCGTAGTATCGTTGCTAAATCTGTATATCACGAACTATCTATGATTTGGGGTCAAACTTGGGATTGCCGCTTATACTGTAAGTAAATATAGGGACTTCTTCTCAGGATAACCCTATTATCATGCTGTCCTGCTTCGAACTGAAGTTTGTAACCGAGCATACTGATGATGCGCGCAATACGGTAACGAAATCGTAAGGCACCAAACTCTTGTCTCCATCGGCATGCGAGCACTTTGAGACCGAGACATGATGAACAACTGAGAGCTAATGGCTGCTTTTACTGTGCTTGTATGGTATGAATCGGATTCTTTACTGAGATTTTCACTTGCTCGCTCGCCCACCAGTCAAATGAACGTGCAATGGGTCATTCATTCATGAGGAAACAATATAGTAGAGCAGAGACGAGATCGCCGATCTGCAGTCAACCGAGATGCCACTACCTGGCACTTCTTGTCACCAGTGACAGTTGAACCAGTCTAAATTTCGTGTTCTTCATCAGGGGTTCAAACTTTGACCCGATCTTGAACGCTAACCCACTTTCTCCTCCCGCTGTTCAACAGCATATTCTCTAGCACACTCTTCTATATCACGACATCATCTCGTTGATGTAATACTCCAGAGTCTGATTGCACTCTGCGTACCAGAAATTGGGAATCTGTCCTAGCAATTGGCGGATGCTCCTTCCGATCCGCGTATGTCTCTGATGCTCGTTGCACTCGCTCACAGCCGAGTCTTGGTCCGTCGTCATCGGCATGGGCCCGCTCCTCCCGTACGTCAGCGACTGGATCATCGCACAGGACACGCAGAGGGAGTTTGGCATGGTAGTTCAACTATAGTTATGGGAAGCGACTCGATCATGGAATCATGATACTTTAGACATCGTCCAACGGCTGCTCAGGTATGATTTGATACTTTCACATCTGGCGAACACGACCGTCGCAGGGGAAATGGGACGGCAGTTATGAAAGAATATTGAATCGGCAAGAAGAATGTGAGAAACGTAAAGCACGCTCGCATCGCATCACATTACGTAAAACCAACATCTGCATTCACATTAAGAACGGATGATACTACTTAATATAAAAACTGAAACAAGTTAATCCTTTCAACACATATACACGTCTCGCACGAGACCACACGCTACAGCGTGCTAACCTACAACTCCAGAACCGGATTCGTACCCTTGATCCTGCCGATAACCGTCTCGGGAGCATACTTTGGAATAACTCTGTCTTCATGTAGCATCTCAAACTCGGTCGTCGCGTCCCTTCCCGCAAAGTTGACGATTGCGTTGACGCCGCCGGGGTGGTCTTCGAGGAAAGGCGTCACATCCATGACGAGCCCCTTGACTATGACCCAACAGTCTTCCTTTTTGTTGTGCTTCGCGACGTCGTTAATCGTGAATTCCTTCGTGGGAATACTGAACTCTTTCGCCTCCTTCTTGGCCCCCGCGGCAGGCGCACGTTCTTCTTTCAGAGCCGGCGGCGAATATGACGGAGAAGCTTCAGCCTTGCCCATAGCCGGCGTGGAGCCGTCCCAATTGACGGTGACCTGACCAGGAGTCGCTGGGTCTATGTGTAGGCTAATTAAGCCTAGACGCTTTGCCGCGCTAGAAGCACTGCCCTCGTTTTTAAGCAGCTTCTGGAACAGGTATTGGGAAGCGCTGTCACCCGCCACGCGACCGTAGACAACACATCCCAGTAGCGACGAGCCGCCAAGTCTATTGGCACCGTGGACACCGCCCGCAAGCTCGCCGCACGCAAATAGGCCCTCAAATGGCTTCTCCGAGCCCGCGTGCAGGACCTGCGACTTGTCGTTAATCTCGACGCCGCCCATGGTGAAGTGTAGTACCGGTGTTATGAGCGCGACGTAGAAGCTAGTATCGTTGATATCCAGCGGGCCATTCGCAAAGAACTTCTTCCCGTAGGGATCCTTCTTCTTGCCGTCAGCGATGTCGTTATAGTCCTGGAACACCTTCTGCAGCTTGGCCTCGCCACACCCGATCTCCTTCGCGAGCTCGCGCCCCGTCATCTTGCGCATCAGGCCACGGCCAGCGTAGTGCTTCGTATGGAAGTCGAGCACGTTCGACGCCTTGCCATTCAGTACAAGACGGATCGGGAATTTGTTCTTGAACATCTCCCCAGATACGTAATCTCTGCGCCCGAGATCGTCGCAGAACCGTTCGCCATCAGCATTCAGGATCAGCCCCCCCTCGCCGCGGAGAGCCTCAGCGGCAAGAAACTTCCATTTGTTGTCGGGATCCTTCGGGTCGACCAGTCCGGTCGGGTGAACCTGCACTTTCTCGAGGTCTATGCCATGTCCGCCGGCTGCGATGATCATCTTTTGACCGTCGCCAGTCGCGTGGGTTCCATTCGTTGTCGCCAGACCGTACACGTCAGGTCTGTACTTCTTAAGCAACGACGTCTCGGTGAAATCAGCCGCATAACCGCCAGTGGCGAGCACAACCGGTCCATACAGCTCTTTGATTTCGCCATCCTGCTCGTACTCAACGCCAATCACCTTTAACTCGTCCGATGGATCCTTCAGTACCTTCGTCACGCGCGCCTTCTTATGGATCTGCACGCGGTCGGGAATCGAATCTGCGTAGTCCTCGATCTTCTCCATCAATGCGTACGTGATCGCCATACCCGGGAACTTTGCATCGTGACCTCGATGTGTTCGCGGCTGGCTATGCCCGCCCAATCGCGAGACAAGCGCCAGATCAAGCTTGAACACGTCTTGCAGCCATTCTACAGCGGCGGCCGAGTTGTAGGTGAGCACGCGGATTAGGTCTGGACGCGCGAGGTCTTTGGCGGAGCGCATAGTATCATCGTAGAACTGTTGAACGGAGTCCTGGATCTTCAGATCAACCTGGGTACGAGTGAGGGCACCGTTGATACCAGACGTGGCCTTCGTGGAGTTGCCGCCGAAGAAGCCTGAAATTGTCAGCCTAGATTGAACAAACCGGATCGGAGAGCAGAAATATACAACACGACAGAAATCATACCCTGTTTGTCCAGCAGCACAATATTAGCTCCATTTATGAGTAGCTGGTGTGCAGCGGAAAGGCCGGACAAGCCGCCGCCGACAACAATGACCTGATCACAGCGTGTTAGCTCGAGATAAACACCAACAACAGCGCGATTTGACTTACATGTTCAGTCATAACTTGCTGTCTATCTGCTCTTTTATTCCGAATAGAGATACAAAAAACCGACAATAAGCAGCGATCTAAAGTAAAAGAAAATAGCTGGTTGATATCAGAAATAGCGAATCACTTGTAATGCGGGGAATTGTGCGGGAGTTATACCGGTCAAGCGGGCAGTCACGTGCGTGGGGCGCCGGTCACGTCACTCCTTATTACAGTGCGGGGGAGGGCTATACGTCCAGACCAGAGACGGTTACGCCATTATTTAACGTGCGCGGGACGGTTACTCATGTTACTGGACGGGAGAAGTAATAAACCGACCGCCGAAATTTCACATGTTCGGCAATCCTATTAAACATCTGGCGAAAAATTTACGCATTCCTCCCAGAAAAAGATTTCCAAAACTGTACAACTTAATCTGCAAACCTCTACCGAGTAATTGGTAAATCTATATTTGCTAGTTTCCGAAAATTACGGAACTGTCGTCAGTTATACGGGCCAAAGAAAGCTAGCCACTTGCCCGCCCACTACGCACAAGCCTGTGAAAGTGCGGTAGCATCTGGCCGCTGGTCATTTACATTCTCAAAGTTCGAACACGATGGATTTGTTACCATGAATAAAGGCGACTTCAGTGGGGAGCACGTCGCGACGCTAACCTTCGCTCAACTATATCACACACGCCATGCAGCATACTTTATGAGGGGTAGATATCACATGCTCCTCCATCCGGTACCTTCGATCACTAGGGTGCACCTGGTATCTCCGTCTATGGCTTACACATTTGCCAAGATCGTCCCCTTAAGAATTAAACCGGCTTCTGATTGATTTCTGAATATCATATTCGGACACTGGCGCCGCAGACTGAGCGGCGCATTAATTGTACGGATTTCAGCGACGCCTACGCCGTAAGTGTATTATTGACATGCTCTTCGTTTTGATTAGACGAATATAACGGTTTGTCCGCAATACTGGTTCCGCAATACAGACAGCAAGAACATGTAGTCAGTTAACTCCACAATATCAATACTAATTGTCATTGGTAGAACTATGATTTTGCAGAAAGCAGGCTGTGGTATCGACAAGTTTTGATGCATTGAAACCGTCACAACGTGGTCAACATAGACAGGACAAAAGTTAAAAATGCGAGCAGAGCACGCACGATATTAAACAGTATCAAATAAGCCACTGCTTTTACCGAACTCGCAATCATACTTTTAAATTTTGTGGTAGTAAATTGGAAAGACGTGCTGTCAATGATCAATGAATAAATGGTAGTACGTATGAGGGCAAATTGAGGTTGTCATTAGATTCTGGCGGTGCTCAAATAGCAACACTTCTTCACAACGTTGAGCACGACGACCTGACTGCATCAATACGGCCATATATACTACATTCAGTTCTTGTTATTCGCGGGCACAGTTAATGTTCCAGGTTAATGACTCCTATCTGCTAATTATTGTTAGAGCGTGCAGTTTATGGTATGGACCTGTATTCTATGCAACATTGATAGAGCCCGTAATATATGGTGCTTCCATTTAGTATTACGCGTTCCCGCTCTTAAACAATTTCTGCTTAAAAACATCGAAATATCTTCCTATAGTATAACATAATTTCCAAGAAGATACTGAGGATAACTGCACTTATTTGGTTCAAACTTTTAATCGCACTGATATGCATGCCATTTGGAAATTTATGAAACGGTTACCTCATTTTCCGCGTCTAAAAATTGGTTGCAGCATATGATGAGTAGAGGTAGAGCCTACGTACAGCAAGCATGTGCTCTTTGTACAATACGACGCTCCGTATCAACGATCGAATCGAAAACATTCAACAACAGATTGGATAGTAAGTGTAAACATTGAAAACTGAGTTTAATGTCCCATTACAGAAAATCACCCCATTGGACAACAAAACGTGAACATATACTCAACAAAAACGGCAAACTTGAACATCGGCATGACACCAAAAATACAAAGCAATAAAAATAATACACAGCTGTACATACAAACTATCTTCGCCCAAACACCACGCCGAGTACGACAGCCAAAATGATAACCACCAGGACTAGAACAGAGTTAGCGTGCCACGATTCTGGACCATATGAACCCGAAGCGGATACTTACGAACAATGCCCAAGCAGATCCATTTCTTTCTTCTCGCCGCCCTGGCGTGCTTGACGGCAACTCTAGTTTCCTCTACACCCTTGTTGACTTCCTGCTCGACTCTCTTCGTAGTCTGGTTGACGACCTCGACATCCTGTCCCTGGACCTCGACCAGCTCCTCCATGTCCTTGAAGAGCTGAACCAACTCGCCAAGGGTCCGCTCCATCTTCTGAATATCCTTGTGTCGGTTCTGGACTTCAGTAAGGGCGGAACGCGCTTCCCCGCGTCGGTTAGAATTGAGAAGCTAGATAATTTTAGCATAATACCCATTTGACGTGAGACAGGATTCCATGGCTTACAGCTTGTGAGAATATCTGACTACCAGAGCTGTCTTCGATGGCGGCCCGCACCTCGTCATCCGTGGCATCCGGACGTACTAGTATGATTGTCAGTATTCGGTAAATCAATACAGCAAACAGACTCACTCACCAATTCTGTATTGTCGCTCGGCGCGCTGCTTATACTTCATTCCATACGAAGCCTCCACGGTCTGATACCTCTGGATCGAATCCATAAAGGTCTTCTTGACCGCATCTACCTGCACACGCTTCGTGCTATCACTCCTACTCTTTGCTTCCAGGCTCTTGACTTTGTATTTCAAAGTCCCCGACAGCTTTGACGTCTCAGCCACGAGTGAGTCGATCTGCTTCTGGTTCCACTGGTCCTGCTCAGTGTCGATTTCGTTCAGCGACCGATTGTGCAGGGATTCTATCCGCGCAACATTATTGTCAAACTGGCTGATCGCGTTCTTGATGTCGTCGATCTGGCTGAAGAACTGGCCCATATCGTCCTGCGCGTACGCGCCATTGCCGTTCAGGTTCGTCATTTCGTAGGCCTCGGATTCCTGGCCGTAGGGGTTACCGCTGCTGCATTGTGATCGAAGTGAGTAACTACGAATGTAATAATCATGGTTCACCGAGATCACTTACCCGTACTGCCCATCTTTGCCGTAGCCTTGTTGATTGTTGTACGCCATTTTGTCGTACTGCAGGTATGGTCAAAGGGGTAACGATGAAAAGAGGAGAGGCGTTCTGTGAAGGTGTGTGTGGCTAGCCCGGAACCGCAGTTTTTTTGAGAATAACATAGGTAATAGCAGTACGCTATACGCAAGCCAAAATTAGTGTGGGTAACGTGCGGCCCATTCGCGACCAGGCTATGCTCATTGTTACCCGTAATAATCTTTATGCCATACGAGGCTAGGGCTATTCGTGGATCTCTGTACTCCTCACTTTCCAAGAACAAAGTAATCAATGTGTTACAAAAAAGAATTAAATATGCAGGCCTAAAAAAAAATAAAACATTAAATTTCATTTGGGTTGTATGGCCAAAACATACATAAAAATAAAAACTGGACAACACCGGAATCGAACCGGGGACCTCCCGCATGCTAAGCGGATGTGATAACCAACTACACCAGATGCCCGTACCTAAAATTCTGAATAAGCCGGCTCGCCACTGTCTCTCCCATGCTGACACATTTGCGGGACCAGTAATTCACGCAAGAAGGTACTTTAATAACTCATGTTGAATATTAATAAATCTAGACGTTATTGTGAATTCTCAAAGCCAATTGCTCTGAGAAAGGAACGATCTTAGGGAATATATTATATCCTTCACCACTAGTTTTGTGTCATCAGCCGATGAGGTTCTCGCAGAATTGTTCTAGTTATCAGTAAAACATTCAATGCATTTACGCACTTAGTTCCCGACAAGTTTGGCTCTTGACGTTTCACAACTTCCAAACCTCCCAAGCAACAGCGACCGAAACCCACGTCTATCTGGATATATTGGTCGCCCTCCTACCTGCGAGAAGCTAAGTATAACTGGACATAACATGCCACCGAGAGCAGTGTGTCCGAGATGTCAGGGGACGGCGTTTGAGCGGGACAATGCTGCGGGAGACCTGTGTTGTACCCAGTGTGGTCATGTCATGGAGGAGTCACAGATTGTGTCTGAGATTACGTTCGGTGAAGCGGCGAGTGGTGCGGCAGTCGTTCAGGGTAGTTATATTGGCGCGGACCAAGGTGAGTGTGTGTGAAATATTGTGGACAGAGAGAGCAATCTTGGCTGACCGCTTGATAGCATACGCGAGGAACGTTGGTGGTGGGTTTCGAAAGAACGGGTCGTGGGAGAGTCGGGAGCAAACACTTGCAAATGGTAAGTTTGTTCTGCAATTGTGGCAAGTGTACATATATGAGCTTGAATGCTGACGACTTTCAGGGAAACGAAGAATTATGAATCTAGCTTCTGTTCTCAAACTTCCGGAGTTCATCGGCGAAGCAGCAAATCGATGGTTTCAACTCGCAGTGACCCACAACTTCGTTCAAGGCCGAAGGTCTCAGTACGTCGTTGCGGCATGTCTATATGTTGCATGCCGACAACAAGAAACGACACATATGCTCATCGATTTCGCGGACTTGCTCCAGGTTAGCGTATTCGCTATCGGGGCGACATATCTCAAGCTTGTCAAAGTCCTACAAATCAAAAAGATCCCGCTTATCGATCCTTCGATCTACATCCAGCGTTTCGCCGTGAAACTTGAATTTGGCCCGGAGACTCGGAAAGTCATGAACGACGCAGTAAGACTAGTGCAGCGCATGGGCAAGGACTGGCTGCACCAGGGACGACGGCCGGCTGGTGTTGCGGGTGCATGCATTTTGGTTGCGGCACGAATGAATAACTTTAGGCGGAGTAAGGCGGAGATCGTCCATGTTGCGAAGGTTGCGGAGGATACGATTCAGCGAAGGTTAGACGAGTTTAAATTGACGGCTGCAGGTTCGCTTACGGTTCAGGACTTTCGGGGTACCAATATCGAGTCGGAGGCTGATCCACCATCGTTCACGAAACATCGAAAAAGGGAATTGGCGGAGCAGCGAGAACGTGAGGCCCAGTTACGGGCTGCGGATGCGGACGTGGAGGAGGCTGAGCGACTAGTTGCAGATGATTTGGACGCGACGCTGAAAGACAGGAGTTTCCAGAAACTTTCAGAATTGGTCACCTCTGAGAATGGCGAGGGCAACAGCGTTCAATCGAAAAGGGTGTTCAATGATGATCCAGAGCGTCTTTCTGATGTGGATGACGACGAAATTCTTTCCTTCATGCTCTCAGAGAAAGAGATCGAGATTAAGTCGAAGGTTTGGATGGATCTGAACCAGGACTATCTTTTGGAACAGGAGCAGAAACGGTTAAAGCAGGAGGCCGACGAAAGAGCGGGTATTGCACGCCCTCCTCGAAAACGCAAGCGCAACAAGCCAAGAGATTCTACCACAGAGAATCTGCCAGAAACACCAGCAGAGAGTGCGAAGGCTATGTTGCAGAAGAAGGCGTTTTCCAAAAAGATTAATTATGCGGCGTTGGATCATTTGTTTAATAAGGCTCGGAAATAGTAATAGTGTGTTTAAATAGTTGTAATGTACGATACCAAAGAATAGACTAGTATTCGATTTGATTTGTATAGTATGTTGATGCGGATCCCATCCACTTTTCAGTCGGTTCAGAATTCTCCTTTTGCGCTTATATTTAGGAAATTATGCATTAATATGCAGCTTAGCTTACCATACCAAAGCTTAGTCAGATAAATGTACTATGTCTAATCTACTGATGCTCTCGTCATGGCAGCTGTGTATCGTCATCCATGTGAGGGTTCTCACCGCCTTCCGGGTCCTCTGGCTGCCTCTCCTGGATTGCAGCACGTATGCCTCTCAAAAAGTTTTCGATACCTTCGCCACGATAAGGAATACCTAGTTCCTGGGACACAAGCTGGCCGACGTTAGATCCCTCGGATGAGTGCAATGTGCTACTCAAGCTGTTTAGGGCCTGGATGAATTGTGGGGACTGAAGGACACGCAGAAGCTCAGTGCGGTTGTGCGATACCTCAACAGGAAGAAACTGATAGAGGCTAACCAATGCTGGTTCCGAATCCTCCAGCGACGACACATATGTTGCCATCTGGGACGGAGAGATCGCGTCGGCAATGTTGAGAATCGGGGGCGCGCCGGCTGCCCTCGCTGAACTAATTCCTGCCGGCGGAATAACGATCGATCGAAGAAGGGACGTCAAATTTGGGGGTCTTTTCAGGTGAGGAAGATATATATTAATAAATGCACAAAATTATATATCACAATTGTAGAAAGCCATAAATAATGCCCAAAATAGCCGTGCCATTCCTCCTGCATGGTCTGAAATTGCGACCTGCTTTGCTTGTCACCAAACGATGCAATCCATTCAACATACAATTAAAGAAATTCCTACTCACTGTGTGGCACTTTCACTCTGATTCTGTGTGGAGTCCGCCATCTCCACATCACCAGCTCCTGATGACCTATTACTGTTCTCGTCGTTGACTTCCTCATCGTCCGCAAACACATCCTCTAATAGCGTGTTGACCTTCCTCGCAATCTTTTTATCCGATTCGCTAAGCTCGTTCAGTGCGTCCGTCGCTGGTGGATCTTGCAGCCAGAAGAACATCCGCTGACTTGAGCTGTTAAACTTGAGCACATACACTCTCCCCGTGCTGCATTGCGGCACGGGCAGCCACTCGGCCTCACCCGGGAAAATCGTCAACTCGTCCTTTTCCAAAGATGGATCGTTCTTCGAGGAACCCCGAGATTCCCATGCGAATGATAGCAAAGGCGTGTCTTCGTCGTTCGGACGTGCGAGAGTGATCTTGCCCTTGTGTGGCAGAGGACGCAGGAGCTTTGATGGTGGGTTAAAGTCGACTCTGCCGGCTTTGAATGTGAAGAGTGTCGTAGTTTCGGTCATCGTAGATGCGCAATTGAGTCCTGACGTCAAGAAGGCGAATTAGTGGATGGTGAATTAGTGGATGGATGTGGACCGCTGAACGAGTGTTTGTTAATCGGCGAGTGGGAGAGGTTCGGTGACTTGGAATTTGGCCGTACGATGAAATCATTACACGCGGACAAAGCTTACACATCCCGAATAGACCTTGCTTTCCATCACAATCTACAACAATACAATCGTCCCGATTATTTCGTCCGAATCAAAGTTTCCGTGTATACAAACTACATAATATTTAGCAATGGCCACGTTGGAAGACTTAGAGGCGCTTGAGCATGAGAACGACGCAGACATGATTGACGCATCTGCGGAGGGCGGCAAGAAAGAGGAGACAGAAGATGAAGGCATCGACGAGGAAATCCTGAATGCATCCACAGCCGATATTATCAATCGCCGGCGTCTCTTAGAAAATGATATCAAAGTCCTGAGATCGGAGTTCCAGCGACTGACGCATGAGAAGACCACGATGACTGAGCGGATCAAGGATAACCAGGAGAAGATCGAGAACAACAGGCAGCTGCCGTATTTGGTCGGCAATGTTGTCGAGATCCTGGATATGGATCCGACGGATGAGGACCTCGAGGAGGGAGCTAATGTAGACCTTGATGCTGCGCGAGCGGGCAAATCGGCTGTGATCAAGACGTCGACTCGTCAGACTATCTTCTTGCCACTTATCGGACTTGTCGACTCGGAGACGTTGAAGCCCGGCGATCTGATTGGAGTTAATAAGGACTCCTACCTCGTACTGGACACTCTACCAGCTGAATACGATAGCAGAGTAAAGGCCATGGAGGTCGATGAGAAACCTACGGAAACTTATGCCGACATCGGTGGATTGGATAAGCAGATCGAGGAGCTAGTTGAGGCCGTCGTTCTGCCAATGAAGCAAGCAGAGAAGTTTAAAAAGCTTGGAATTAAGCCACCAAAGGGTATGTACTCGTATTGACCATTTTGTAGGGACAGTCACTAATGAGTCGCAGGTGCTCTTATGTACGGCCCCCCAGGTACTGGTAAGACACTTCTCGCCAGAGCATGTGCCGCGCAAACAAACGCCACATTCCTAAAACTTGCGGGCCCTCAACTCGTGCAGATGTTCATTGGTGACGGTGCGAAACTTGTCCGCGATGCGTTCTCGCTAGCCAAGGAAAAAGCCCCTGCTATTATCTTCATAGATGAGTTGGATGCCGTTGGAACCAAACGCTTCGACTCCGACAAGTCTGGCGACAGAGAGGTACAGCGAACTATGTTGGAGCTGCTTAACCAGCTCGATGGTTTCAGCAGCGATGATAGAGTTAAGGTGTTGGCGGCGACCAACCGTGTCGATGTGCTAGATCCGGCGCTGCTGAGAAGTGGTAGATTGGATAGAAAGATTGAGTTCCCACTGCCAAACGAGGAGGCCAGGTATGTCCACACGGGACCGTTTCTGCTATTAGAGTGGCTTGCTAACTTTCATTCAGAGCGGGTATCCTGCAAATTCACTCCCGAAAAATGACAGTGGATGACTCTATCAACTGGCAGGAACTTGCTCGCAGCACCGACGAGTTCAACGGCGCGCAACTCAAGGCCGTCGCAGTGGAAGCGGGTATGATTGCCCTCCGCAACGGTCAGTCGAAGATTCGACACGAGGACTTCGTGGATGCGATTACTGAGGTGCAGGCCAGGAAATCGAAGACAGTGTCGTTCTACGCATAAATGATGTATAGTTAGACATGGCCTGCTGATATATTCATGTATAATCTACGATAGTTTTAGTGCTAGTAAATAAACGTCTTTTTGATTCCATCTACTTCCTAATTTACGCGCCTTTATGTACAATTTGTTTCGGGTAAGATGCATGTTCTCATTGACTGCCGATTGCCATATTCTCAATCGCATTTTCCAAGCTCTGATTAAGAATTTCAAGCGCACTTTCCAAGCTCTGATTCAGAATTTCATAATCAAGACCCTTTCCAATGAGTACGACTTTACCCGAGGACGAGTTCCCCGCTTTCTCAAGACCAAGTGGAATGGAATCGTAGGTGTCCCGAACGCCTTGTATCACGATCACTTCTCCAGATTCCAGAGTAAGCTTTGCTTTTAGCCTATGGACCTCCACGGGATGATTGTCTACGGAACCTTCCCATAGAATCTGCTGGAGCCATCTATCAAAATTTTGGTATGCAGCATTAGAGAGCAACGGAACCGAAAGTGCGATAGTCGTTATACGCTAACACGCGGTCGTAAGCAGTAAGAACTTCGTATTCAGCGGACAGGGGAACATACGTGATCATGAAACGAAGGTGCCGAAGAAATCCTCAAATTCTCCCATCTTGCCAAATCGTTATCCACGGTCGCAATATCCAATATCACGTCCAGATCTTTAATTTGAGAAAATGAGGTAGGTATTATAGTCGCCAGTGAATTGATTCCTTCTATCCTCCTCAAAATCGCATCTCGTTGTGCTTGATCCGCAACCAGATCTGATTTATTGAGAACTATGACGTCAGCGTATGATATCTGGATGTATGCTGTTGATGTTGGAACCAGTGTGTTTACACCATGCTCTGTATCTTCATTACGGAGATGATGCAGATCGACGGTCTGGTCGTCTAAGTTCTGGAGAATGTTAATGCTGTCCACCACAGTTATTATGCCATCAAGATATATCGACGAAGCAAGTGCGGAATCTAGCCAGAACATCTGGGCAATTGGACCTATAGACTCATAAGCCTCGTGCTGCAGTGCCGTATTAGGGCTTAGCATACCTGGATCAGCTAGACCTGTTGTTTCTAGTAATATGTAATCAAATTTGCCCTTTTTTTCCATCAAGGACTCCAATGCCGCTACCCCATTGTCCCTCCGAGAGAGTCAGTATACAGCAGACATCAATGCTCTACAGAGTACTCACTTCACAGAACAACATAGACATCCATTCCCTAGCTCTAGCCACTCGGTATAGTTGCTGTCGCCGTCGGCAACTGTTAAAGACTTCTCTATATCGACAGCTGTGACTGGTCAATCTCGTACTCCAACAAGCAACTTCACGTCATGATCCTCACAGTCTCCAAATTCTGTATTCACTGTAAGCGATATACACACCGTCAGTCACACAGGGTCACGCAATACCATTCATAATCACCGCAATCTTCTTGTCCTTCTGTTTCATAATGTTGTTCAATAGACATCTACATTGTCCGTTAGATCATGCTCATTGCCTAACAAAACATAGCTGAAGCAACTGACGATTTTCCGGCCCCGAGATATCCGGTGACGATAGTTAATGGCACTTTCTTTTCGAATTCCTGTATAAGCGAGTTAGCCATAGATCTGTGCCATTCTGAACGTGAACTTACGGCTGGAATGACGGAACTTGCAGCGCACTCCGATCGATCAGTGCTGACCAAGGCTGGTGGAAGATCTTCTTCTGAGTCTGACATAGCGAATAAAATCTATTTTAATGCCAGTTGTAATACCGGTAGGAATATTGCTGTCTTGAACAACATATCAAGACGTCAAGAATAATTTAACTTGCTCTGTACAGTATGAGATCTTAGAAGTCCCAACTCGAATGCTCAACTCGTCCCAACCAAACCAAACTTTGAACGAAGTATTTCAAATCTATATTGTTTCAATTCAACTTCTAGCTACACATCGAGCCGTCTTATTTGCACTTCATTATTACGCTACCTTTTCAAGTCCAATCATGGCCTCGCGCTTCATTGCTCCTTCATCCGCTCCTTCAGGATCGAACTTTGCGCAAGCCCCGGCGCCAGCCCGTCTTCAATCTCATCCACAAAAACAACGAGACGACGACAGGTCACTCTACGAAATTCTACAAGAAAATAAGGGTCATTTTCATCCCCAACATGCTACTCTTTTATGTTGTTGCTAACTCCCTCATAGCACAAAAGCAACAAGAATTTGAACAAGTGCATTCGATCAGGAATCAGCTGCATCGGTTAGACGATGAGGAGATTGAATTTTTGGATTCCGTGGCGGAGAAGGAGAGGATGGAGGAAGAAAAAACCAAGCGGGAAGTTGAGCGGGGCTTGAAGGCGTTTAGGAAGCTACAAAAGGCTACAGATGGGGCAGCAATAGAGGAGAAAACCGTGGAGACGAAGAAGACGGAGGATGAGGATTCAACTAGGAAGAGAGGTTGGGCTGATGCGGAATTTGGCAAGGAGGAGGAAATTGAGCGAAAACACGCCAAAACAATAGAGAAGTTGATGTCACGCAGTAAGAGCGAAGGTGGTATCAAGGGCATCAAGCCTAAGGTACTGAGTGGGATAGTAATCAAAAAGAAAGGTAGCCAACAAGTTGAACATGTATGATATCATGTATTCGTCAGTTGTAACTGTATGTACAATAGCATAATTTCTGAAACATATGCAGAACCGATTTATTCTCATATTCCCATATTTAAAATGCAAGTTTAACACCAAGTATCCCAGTATAAACAACCATACCAAATTTACCGTCCAAAACCGTATCCTATAATAGTGTACAACCATTCGAACCCGTTAACCCCTCGACGTCTTCCTCCCATGTCTACCCCTTGCAACCGCCGGAATCCAATGCTTAAAGCTCTTCGCACCGTCGACCTTCTTGACCCAGCTGAACCGCTCTCCGACGTTTATCTCCTTGTCGACTCCCATGAATCGTGCCTCCAAGAGCGGAAACGTCCTAACTTGAATTTCGTCTCCTCGGCTTTCGTCTCGGTGATATGCGTGAGTGGTGCAGATACTGCAGTATGTACAGTGCACCCGATCGCCGTCGTGATTATAGTACGTGTAAACTTTCGGGGTTCCGTGTTCGAAGCGGATGGCCGCGATGGAGGTCAGCAGGATGCCGCAAAAGTCGCCACCTCCGAGGAGTTTGCAGGAGTAGCAATGACAGAGGGTGTGGCCCTGAATAAAAGCAAGTTAGTTGATATGTACGCTAGAAAGCAAAAGAGGCACAGCGAGAGTAACAGTACTAACCGGAAGAGCTCGGCTATCAGCGGTAACAACCCATTGAAGGTCGCCGCAGTGGCAGTGGCCATGTAGTGTTGCCATGCTTGATATTAAGAATAAATATAGAAGTAATTGGCCTCAAATCGAGAGTCGGAAAAAGAGCCGGCTTATTCGAAATTGTCTACAGGTTGTACAAACGAGCGGAAGATATCCAATGCCGAACAGTCTAAAAATGTCGGCAAACCCTCCTTATAGGATACCAAGATAGAAATAAAATGCAACTGGTTCACTCGAGGTAACCGAGGATATTTACGGAGAATAGCAGATAAAAATAAGACAAAATCGGGCCTTGTCTGTGGCAATAAGCGGCAAAGTGGGACTGGACGCGTAGTAGATTAAGGTTTGAAGATTGTTTGGGAGCGCGATGGTCTGGGTTGAAACGCATTTGCTTTTCGAGCCGCTTGGCCGTGGAATATGATCACCCAACAATGAGTATCGCCATTGTTTAAAGCCCGAAAGAAGTTGTTGGTGGCGTCAAGCATATGGATCATTTGAATGACAATAAGTCCATTGAATTTCGTAATGCAAAGCATGTAACATGTGTAGCGTCAGTAATGGAGGTGATGCGGCGTTTATATGCACCTCCCGCGAACAATGAGCAACTGCACGCCTTCACGGCAAATCAACCGGATGGCGTTGGTAAGAAACCAACCTATGAATATGTAGTTAGCTGATAAATAACAACATATTGGATTCCAACGAATGCTTTTCATGATTTCCATTGCAGCAATGGCCAATTATATACGTCACGTGCACGTGGCCAGCGTAAGATTGCCGTGTCAATTAAGCTTAATTGAATGTGCGAGTAATATGGAGCCAAGACTTTCAAGAATATCGTACGTATGTGTCTTGCCACAGATGTGTCGAGCGCATAGGCTAACTGCGAGAGATGCCTTGTTGTAGAATATTTAAAAGAATTATGCTCGTTACAACTTGAAAGTGATTACTACGTCTCGTCAAGGCGCGACCGTCGCTGCAGCATCAACGATACCGGTACACAAACATATGCTGTACGCAGCTCGAGGCCATGAAACAAATTCCACCTGCTCATATACTATGCTGAGCAACAAGTTATCCCGGCTTGCTGCTGTCATATACCATCCTCCATCATTTTGCTCGGACATCCTTTCAATATCATTGGCAGCGGTACGGATGAGGATATCTCACAATTGCATTCGTGTTGCTATCAAACGGGTCGCTCGAGCAGTCATCGCTCAAAACTATCAATACCTTCCACTGGCTCTTGCTCATTGTCCGTAAACACTTAAAGAAACTGTACGCTCAATCGCTCACATTTGGAACCCGCCACTCATCGCCACAAAACCCTAACATCAAAGCACGGACTTCAATTTTTTCATCGCATCAATTTTTTTGTATCATTCAAATTATTATTGGAGTTTATTGTACGAGTACTACCATAAGTATCGACTTTTACCATCTAACGAGAACAATAAGGAACACATTTCTTTTTTGTTTGTATTTCTTTTATTTAGGTAGTTTCACGGATTTGGTATCATAGACGCTCGTCGCACACGCACTCTTTTCTTCTCATCGCATATTACATTCAATAATCACCATGGTCTCAGCATCCAAGGCCAAACGCCAGGCGAAGCGCGCAGAAACTGCTTCATCGAAAGCCTCATCTAAGGTGTCTTCTACGGCCGCGTCCGTTGCCGACGGAGACGAGATCCAGAATGACGTCGAAGCCGAAATCGCTGCCAATGAGGTGGCGAAGTTGAAGCTGCAGGAGGATAAGCACGGGCTGTCTGAGCGTGTCACGACGGGTGTTCTTTCCAGTTTGGTGACTAGTCGTGATATCAAGGTTGGTTGCCGTCTCGTTCAATTCCTGATTTCATGATTAACCCATGGTGAAGATCACATCCACCACGCTGGTGTTCCACGGCAAGCAACTGATCCAGGACTCAACCCTTGAACTCAACTACGGTCGGCGCTACGGCCTGCTGGGAGAGAATGGTTGCGGCAAATCAACCTTCCTACGCGCCATGGCCGCTCGCGAATACCCCATCCCTGACCAAATCGACATTTACCTCTTGAACGAGCCCGCTGAGCCGACGACCTTCTCCGCGCTCGAGTACGTTGTGCGTGAGGCTGAGCATGAACTCAAGCGACTAGAGGAGCTGGCCGAGGAGATCCTTGAGAGGGATGGCCCAGAGTCCCAAGTTCTGGAGGAACTGTACGAGCGCATCGAGTCGATGGACCCGACCACATTCGAGACTCGTGCGTCACTCATTCTCAGAGGTCTGGGATTCAACAACATCACAATCAAGAAGCAGACCAAGGATATGTCCGGAGGGTGGAGGATGCGGGTCGCGCTTGCGAAGGCACTGTTTGTCAAGCCCAGTTTGCTGCTACTTGATGATCCCACGGCGCATTTAGACCTTGAGGCTTGTGTGTGGCTGGAGGAGTACCTGAAGAGATTTGACAGAATTCTTGTTTTGGTGTCGCACTCGCAGGATTTCTTGAACGGTGTTTGCACAAACATGATTGACATGCGGCAGAAGAAGGTGAGTTATCCTGATACCCACGTTGATATCGATAGCATTGGCTGACAGGTATTTTTCAGTTGAATCTATATGGTGGTAACTACGATAGTTACATCAAAACCCGCTCTGAATTGGAAATTAACCAGATGAAGGCATACAACAAGCAGCAGGAGGAAATTGCTCACATCAAGAAGTTCATTGCCTCTGCAGGTACGTACGCGAATTTGGTCCGACAGGCCAAGTCCCGGCAGAAGATTCTTGACAAGATGGAGGCCGATGGTTTCATCGAAAAAGTTGTCCCCGATAAGGTCTTTTCCTTCAGATTTGCGGACGTCGAGAAGCTCCCGCCACCTGTCTTGTCTTTCGACGATGTCTCTTTCGCATATTCTGGAGAATCGAAGGATAACCTGTATGAGCACCTTGATTTCGGTGTTGACATGGACTCCCGTGTTGCCCTTGTTGGACCCAATGGTGTCGGCAAATCCACCCTCCTCAAGATCATGACTGGTGAGCTTCAGCCCACCCGTGGCCGCGTCTCCCGCCACTCTCATCTTAAGCTCGGCGTCTATTCCCAGCACTCTGCCGACCAGCTTGACCTTCGCAAAAATGCCCTCGAGTTTGTCCGTGACAGATACCCTAAGATCTCACAGGACTACCAGTTCTGGCGTCAGCAGCTCGGGCGGTACGGTTTGACCGGTGAGGGCCAAACCGCCACCATGGCTACCCTTTCGGAGGGCCAGCGGTCTCGTGTCGTGTTTGCGCTCCTGGCGATCGAGCAGCCTAATGTCATTTTACTTGATGAGCCTACTAACGGTCTTGATATTCCTACTATCGACTCGCTTGCTGATGCCATCAATGTGTTCGAGGGCGGTGTTGTCGTCGTGTCGCACGATTTCAGACTGCTCGATAAGATCGCGAAGGACATCTACGTTTGCAACAACAAAACTACTACCAGGTGGGAAGGCTCCATCCTAGAGTACAAGAGCAGCCTAGCGAAGAACATTGTCATGTAAGGGATTTAGGAAAAGATGGTACCTTGAGTGGGTTTATTAAAATTTAGCGAATGTAAAAGGGGAAGTAGTGTTTTATTTTTGATTTAGTTTATATATGGGTTGTAACACGTGACATTATGGTACATATTTGTTTTGTTTCTTCTTTTTCACTGGTATTGAAGTACATACATATAGAATTGTGTTGTCTTTCTTCTCATTCTTGTTCTACGGGATTGCCAATGTGGATGAATTGTTTTGAGTTGTATAATTTCGAGAAGTTGGAGAGTATCTCATGTCCCACAACATTTTGATCTATTTCATTTACTTGTAGTAGAAATGACACAAAAGAGACAACCAAATTACTACATAGTGACAATGCATGTATAATCCCATCATACGAGTCCGAAGACTGTAGAGGATGTTTCTTATGAGCAAATGGTCGTCACGTGTACCTGCATCTGCGGGCGTATCCGGTCCATCAATGTCACTTATCCCCAAACTTACACCCGCAATAGGAATATGCGTCACAAAGACAAAACGAGGAAAATATCTTTGCCGTATTCATTTAATGTGAGGAAATACTGTTTTGGCAAGGACTCCCAAGACGATAATAATAACGACAACGATGCCTTTCTCACGCCTTTGTCAGCAATGTGTCAAATGTGAAATATCATTAATGGTCGATACTCACTAATGCCAAGCACAATCCACCTCTTCCTTCTCCACGACTTTGCGCTCACAACTGCCTTATCCAGGTGAAGATTCGCCTGTTCCAGATGCGTCACAACATGATTCTGTTTATACTCAATGTCCTCAATATCGTCGCCCTGACGCTGCACTTCCATGCAAAGTTCCTCCATCAACTGCGCAATTTCCATAAGAGTGTTAGATATCCGCTGAATATCCTGATGCCGCCTTTGAGCTTCCTCTAATGCGACGCGTGCCTGCCCACGTCTGTCCGAGCTGACAATCGCCTGGGCAAACACCTGTCTGGCACCATCAGATTCGATTGCATGCTGCACTTCCTCCTCGCTCGCCTCCGGTCTCACAATCCTATACTGCCTCTCCACACGCTGCTTGAACTTGGAGCTGTACGACGACTCGGCAATCTGAAATGAATTCAGCGCGCCCATCAGCGTCCTCTTCACGGCGTGAACTTGTATTGCCTTCGTCGAGTCCCGCCAGGCCACCGATTCCAGAGCGTGGATCCTGTCCTTTAAAATCCGTGCTGTGCTGCTCGACCGGGTCATCAAAGAGTCAATTTCCCGCTGGATTTCCTCGCCCTCGAGAGACCCAACTTCAAGAAGGGCCTGTCTCTGTAGTTCTTCGACCTTGGCGGTGTTGCCTTTGTAGACCACTATGGCTTGCTTGATGTCATCGATCTCCGCGAAAAAGGAGTTGAGCTCGTCGTCTGTGCACAAGGGGGCTACATCTTGAAGTTCGTATTGCTCGCCGAAGGGGTCGGCCGTGTTGCTGTAGTTGTTTTCGTAAGGATTTGAACTGGTGACTTGTTAGCGAAGCTCAAACTGCGAGGTTGGAAGAGAATCTCAATACCTAGCGATGGGATAATTCCGTCGGATCAAGTTCTAACGGTATTGATTAGCCATTACGATGAATTGAATAAGACTAATCAGTATTACTTACCTCGTCATCAGCCATATTGTCCTACAGAAAATAATAAGGATAGGTATGATGTCAGACAAATCAAAGAGTAGATGTTAAGTAATAGGAGAGAAGCCCTCCTAGCAGTCAATGCGTATACTATATACATCGAGACAAAATACTTGTCAGCCAACTCAGCCTCGGCAGGATGACCACAGAATCATGCAATAGACCAATTAAATTCTGGAGACGAGGTCTCAGACAATTATTCAAAAAGTATCGTTCTCAGGAGTGCGGCTCACTACCAGCTGAATCCACCGCCTTCAGACTCAGCCTCACCCCAGTCGCGATTCAGCCCCCGCCAGTGCTCCATTAGCGTACTGAATCAGAACAATTGGCACCAATCGGACAGAAATAGATCTCTTTCTTTCTAAACGCGTCTGTGTAGAGCCAGTCGTTTTCGCCCATTCGTGCAAGACAGCGAGTAAATATGGAGCAAGCAAGCGTGCAGCCGATTGCAAGCTTGTGGTCAAACACTTACTTAAGGGACATGATTGCAGCCCCTCGTCACCTTGAATGGCATTTGCTGAGCCAGTCAATGACAGAAACCGAAAGCTGCGGAGACTGTATTATACTAAGTTTGAGTGAGGCGCTGATATTGGTAAATCAGTATACTGCACTTCCAATAGTAATGTTTGCTAAAGGTTAAGGTTTTGTAAGAGAATTAATTTGTATTCGAAGTTGTGGGAGAGGCACTCATTATCGTGCCCTCCAGTTGAAAAATGTAAATTGTTATGCCTGGGCTTTGTATGATTGTACGCACTACCAACATGGAGTTTGTAACACTCCAAGGTAGTAATAAAAAATCAAGGGTAGCAAGTACCGGTTGCACCCATGCGAGGAAACAAAACAAAAGTTCACGTGTGGTCTACGCCTGAGCACATCACTAAATTTACCTGCACCGCTAACTGACTCCTATGAGACAGTTAACTGAAGTCCCAGCCTACAAACTACACAACCTTAAGCTCGGTTGGGACATAGCAGATATGTAAGGTCACTTTTAGTTCACACCGTACCGCAAGGTTTACACGAGCCATTAGACCATCCTGCCTCTTTATCCATATTCCTAAATTCAACGCCAGTGGCTCTCTACTCGAAGGTTTACTTGAGGATTACACCGTTGACCTTTCTCCTGTGGTCTAGAGTACCTTAACTAGAAGCAACTACATTATTGAAAGAAAGCAGCTTCCCTGAATGTCTGTCAACGGCAGACTTGTAAGGCTGTAACCGAATGTTGTGCCCCACGTCGGCCTGGACAGATTGCCAGCGGAGTAAAGAGCTTTTGGAACTCTACGGCAGTCATTCAATAACAATATTTCAATCCGGTACTCGTCCATTCCCGCTGATATAACACTTCAATGTTCTCAGACGCGGAGGCCACCGCACAACGTAAGCTGAGGTATGCTTAACTCGACAGAACCATATCTTACCAGTAGATATGTCCCGAACAACTACATGGTTATTCAAGCAAATCGAGTTCATCATGCAGCAGGTTTTTTGGCCCTTCAAGGGAAATGAAAGTCTTACAACTGCCAATTTGGCGATGATGTAAAGTGTCAGCTCTTGCATGCGTTATATACAGCTACATAAAGTAGGGCAGGACACGATATCGCCAGAGGAGAATTCCGCTCTGAGAGTGTAAGACTAAGAAGTAATTAGTCAATTTAGTGCACGTCACGTGCAACACACCCGGCATACTTAACAAATCCTTGTTCACCCGTTGTGTTTAGTTTCAACAATATAATTACGTCAACCAACTTTTTGGACCTGCTTGAATCTTTCACTTCGAGCACACATTGCATCGAAATTAGATTAACATGATGAGCTATAGAAAATCGTGTCTGCTAATAACTGAGAAGCAGATTCTTCAGGGAAGACGTCTTTGCTTGTGCCATTATCAATAGAGCCATCAATTATTGATTGTGCGGTCAATTGACACCTTTTAGGAAGTCGATCTTGAGGCTCTGCTTCCTCGTCACTACCATCATTGAGACAGTAATAGTCAAGTTCACGACGGGGACGGGGAGGAAGACTATTAAGTCCTTGAATTGTCCATTGACTGCTGAGGCGTCTGTCAGGCATTAAGATGTGGATAATGGTCTAGGATTATTCAACTACTGGCAGGACGCTCTGACGGGCAGGCTGAGGCAGAATTTTCAATGGAGTTTAATTAATCCCTGTACTTTATCCTTGCGCTATATCGCCCAGTTGGCGATAGGGCTGTTGACGATTTGCCGATATCGTCCATACTATATCGGCGACGATACTATATAGTCAACCGCAAAATCTCGCCTATAAAATTACGAATAAATATTGTAGGGGGTTGATCTTAGCCTATATAGTATCGGCAAACAGTCAACTATATCGGTTATTGGCAGAATATCGCCTTAATTAGGATTAGCTCGTATTCCCGAGGCATCACGTGATAAGAACATGACTTATCCGCCTGATTCGACCCTCGGTCGGCCTGTGAAGCGCTCTCACGAAGAAGACCGCAAAGTTGACAGAGCTTCGCGCAACTTCCACGGGATAGCGGTCCTGTCGAATTTATACAGATGTCGGCCCACATATACCATACAAATACTGTTAATATCTAGATATAAATTTGCACTTAAGCCATTGTAGGAAGGACATCGTAATCTGGAGTATTAACGAAGTCAAAAGACAAGTCATTCGAAGGTAAAGAATCTGTAACCACTGGCAATTCTGGCATACGATCTTCAAATGAAGCTTCTTCATCACTCCCGTCATTGAGAAGCCGGTAATCCAGGCGTTTCTGGCGGCTGGGTCGAGGATTAGGGTCCATATTAGCAATCCGTGTTGTTTAAAGAAGCAAACGGTTCAGCGATTGTGGAAATGGATTTGGATTTGGATTTTGTTCCTTTCGAGTTAGAATCGGCGATATAGAAAGCGGTAGAGTCACGTGATTTTTATCGGTACGATACTATATCGGCCGCAGATACCTCCCGATATAGTATCGGCGGCTAAAATCTCGACGATAAAATTACGAATAATTATCGGCAGGCATTTTATTTCGCCGATATAGTATTCGTCGTGCAAAAAGCCGCCGATATCGTATCGTCAACAGCCCTAATGATATGTTAGGAATTAAGCTTAGGATTAGTCACACTCTGGAATTGTTTTAGTGTACATTATTTCTGGGTACCACATATGTGCCTCAACGTGAGGCACGTATTTCAGGATGACGAACTCACAGCATACAAGAAAGATGGTTAAATGACGTACTCAGTTTCGCGGATGGACTGGGTGCATCAGAATGTTACACGCAAATTTTGCCCTGACCCAGGACATCACTTTGATGTACTGAGAACCGCTGGTCAAAATTCTGAGTACTTCCAAATGATATACCCAGTACAGAAGAAGTGACCGGGTACATCAATTTATATAACTTGGTGCCAGATTCATTTCCATAGGGTATATGTGGAGCATGCAGGAGGAATGGATGGCACTGTATCTACCAGCGACAGAGTCGCACTCCTCTAACACGCAAGTACGGATGAACCAGATCTTTACTGAAGGGTATTATACACATCTACTGACGGCGCGCTGCGATTAGACATTTGATCGAAGTAGAAGAGCTTCTTCGAATAGCCACACAGATCATCAATAATCGTCTTCCAGACGTCGAGCTCTTCGTCGAGCTCGAGCGTTCGAGAAATGGGGAAACAGGATATGACAATACGCTATATTGCACAATAGTATAAATAGACTTCCGCTCCTGGAGGTCTAGAGTAATCGAATTCCAACGTCTTAAGCCATCCAATATCTTTTCTCAGCTCCCCTACTAATTTTCTTAACTCACGCATAGTCCCAGAGCAGGATCCAAGTGTAGATGAGAAGTGATTACCCTATCCAAAATGAGCAATTATTTGCCGTTGTGGCCCGTTTACTGTGATGATGCCACCATATGGTAAGATCCACTGGGGATCGGTATGGCCAAAGTCGACGTCAAAGACAATCATTGCATCCGAGTTGTAGTAGGCAAAAGCCTTCAGAATAGCTTCACGCTGTTCTTGTCGATACTGTAAACGCTGCTCCAGGGTCGCCTGTAGATCTCTATTCGATGCCTTCGGGCGAGCGACAACCACGGCCGGAAACTGGGCCAGCAGTCCCCGCTCCCCTGCATTACGGAGAGTACGGAACACATACGAGGCTGAGGGCATCTCCTCAGATGTCTCAAGCAGTAAAATGCAACCCGCGTAGTCGGTCAGGTCGGTTCGAATCCAGCGACTTGCTGACAGATTCCAATCCAAAATTTCGAGATTGCCTCCCCAGCTAGGACCTATGATAACACGATCCGGTTGGTGCCAGTGCTACCCAGTCGAAGGTTGGACCAGATTCGGTGGCGGGCCGTTTGGATCACTGAATGCTGCATCATTCCAATCTCGTTCATCTTCGCTGAACTCATTGACGGGGCGCAGCTCAAAATCACCACCGCTGAAGAGTGCAGCACGCAAAGAAGAAGTGGAGAGCGGATGAAGACCGCCAGGTCGCGCAATATGGACCATGGTCGAGCCGCCATGATAGCTACTTATTCCAAGGTTCCAGAGATAATTGAGCATGTTGGTGTTGTCGCTATACCCAAAGAATGGCTTTGGGTTCTTGGAAATAACCTCGCTGTCTAGGAATGGCAATACAGTGATCTGGTCATCCCCACCAATGGTAGCCATAATGGCGTGAATGCTTGTGTCTGAAAAGGCGGCATTGAGGTCTGCAGCACGTTCACGAGGTGTAGCCCCAGTCTGGCGAGTTGTGGGATATTCGACCGGGATCAGCTGAAGGTCATATTGAAGTCGTTGCATCGCCAGCTCGTGCACATGAGGGAACTTCCCAGGAGCACCAAAAGAAGGAGATACAATCGCGACCCGACTGCCCGGTCGGAGCCTAATTCGGCTGGCTCTCAAGCTTGGAGGCATTGTCGTGTCCCTCGCAAAATAATTTCTAATGCAATCGTGCACAATAAGCGGCTGAGACGATGGAAAGAGAAGGGGTCGGTGAGAATCTGTCGAAAACGTTGCTTGTTCAATCGATTTAGTCTCAAGGATATTGTGAACTACTTATATAGGCAAATCATAGAGACTGCGTATGTCATGCGTCTTTAATGACTCATGTTGTACAATGCCCTCCCAAAGCATTCGTCATCCTCCCTAAATATTGATCCCGTAAATAAACATAACCACCAATGTTGTAGGGTTTAAGTTTTGCAAGAAAAATATTTGTAGTCAGGAGTTGTAGTACTGTCACTCATTTCGGGGCCCTCATTTGTATGTAAATTGTTAAATCTGTCCCCGAGTTGCATTGGTTGTGTGTACTACCAACTTGGAATCTTATAACACTCCAGGACGATAATATATAACCACCTGGTGACAACTACCAGTTGCATCGCACCCATTGTGGGATGAAAACAAAAATTACCTTGACCTTAAACTACTACAGTGCGTGAGCACAATCACTAATTTATTTGCCCCCGACTCCCTTGGCGATAGTTAGCTTAACCCCAAGCGACAAGCCATCAAACGCATCGGTGTGCTTGTCTAACATTAATATGGGGGGTTTGTCCTGATCGGGACGCCAACGTTTATGGCAGCCATCACTGCCGACCCGACGCTATCTAATCTCACATTTACTCAGTTCCCTCAAAGATATATCGCAACAATTTCCTACTCCTGCCATCCTTCTACCCTTTATCTCCTAACGTAAAATACTATCGCTTCTCTAGTCCTCGTCCTCACTCCGCTACCGCCAATCTTATATCTCTTCCGTCAAACGTTGATCATTGAACGAATTGTTCACTATCGCCCTTCTTCCTCTTGCTTTTCGCACTCTGCCCGTCGTCATATATGCCTCTGCTACCCTTCTCCACCTCTGCACGGTAAACCCTTTTTATAGCGTCATATTAATGACGGTAGATGTCTACTCTGGCAGCACCTCGGCGAGATATTTGGCTGCTCGCTCCGTGGCCGTCCTGCGTCGTGCGATGAACGAAGCCATTTTCTCCCATGTCGCTGTCACGAGTGCCGGAGGTGCTGAACGAGGTGATCCAGCTTGGTAGGGCGGCTCGGGATCATATTCCATCTGCAACTGCACTTCCTGAGCCACGTCTGCGCCCGCTAGCTCGGCCACAACGGTCAGAGCGAAATCAATACCCGAGGTCACGCCAGCACCAGTAATACGGTTTCGGTCGCGAACGACCCGCTCCGAGACCGGCTCTGCGCCAAGCAGGCTGAGTTGGTCGATCGACGACCAGTGACACGTTGCACGGTAGCCCTTGAGCAGCCCAGCCGCACCTAGGAGGAGCGAGCCAGTGCAAACGGACGTGATGAGCTTGCAGGTTGGCGTAATCCTACCGAGGAATTGCAGGATATATTCGTCCTCCATCAACTCCACTTGGCCGGGACCGCCAGGGACGCAGATTACGTCCAGGCTGTGGCAATTCTCGAAGGTGACCGTCGGCAGGATTCGCAACCCACGATCGGATGAAACCGGCTCAAGCGTCTTCCACAATAGGACAACCTCGACCTCCGGCATGCGGCCGAAGACCTCGACTGGGCCCGTCAAATCAAGCTGAGTAAGCCTTGGAAAGAGAACAAGCCCAATACGGGTCTTTTCGACACTCGTAGAGATCTCCGAAGCTTTCATAATATATCCAGACGAAACGACAAGTCGGACGTATCGAAGATTAAAGATGACGATATATCGAACAATATCTAATATACTTGCTTCAAAGTCTTAGGAATTCGAGCAGTATGGAAATGCCAGTCAAGTTGCCAGTCGAGTAATGACTCTTGCTATCCTACAGGCAACGGAGGTACAAGATGCAATCTCATTAGCTGGTTACCTGCTCGACGCACTTAATCCCCGGATTTCTTGCCTCTATTATACCACGACGTAGATTAGGGTTTACTGTACATAGTTACAGAAGATTGCCCTCCCAAAAGCATCACCGTCCTACCCAAAACCTGAATCCGTAATCCGATCAAAAGGAACAAGTTTAATAGAGCCGTCAAGTGCACGATTATTCTCCTCGGCGTCAAGTCACTGTCATTTATCTCTAAACGTTAATAAGTAGTGCCACACATGGAGCACAGAACAAAAGTCCCACACAATTTATGCCAACAACGATGTTCATTCTCACTCTGGTAGTGTGAAGTCGACAAGGACCATTTTCCATGCTACGTACAATCTTTCGTGATGTCGCCAGGAACCTTTACCTAGTCACTCAAATCTATCACTCCATGTGGCGTGAGAACGGGTTTAGCGATGGGAGTACATACGGCGCGCAAATTTGGGTTGATATTGCTAGTAATGCGCGCAGTGGAATTTCAGTGTGTATGACTTTTGCTCTAAACTTGAATGATAAGCGAAATGCCCAATCAGCCGGTGAAAGGATCTGATACTGGAGAACTACAGCTCCGATCTGGAGCGAATTTGTTCACTGGGATGTGGCTCGTTACTTCGCCAATTGTCATCCGTTACATTTTTCCTCTTCCAACAATAACTTTTGAGCGTTTGGTGGGACTTAGACATGCAGCGGTTTGATACGGAGACTTGCGGCGCTAGCATCTATGCGAAGGAGGCCATGATATGAAGTCTTAATGCATTGACCAGCATGATGATATCAGCGTCATGGAGCAGCCGAACCTGCTGAACTATGCGGACTACACAATTTCACATTTATGTTGGCTGTCATAGATGTAAGTAGTGAATTCACATAGTTGCCAGCATTTAGAAAATTGGCCATTTGCGCAAATTTTTCAATTTGCGCCATCCCATGTGACACGTGTTGCAAATGAGCAATTGCTGTTGGTCTACATTCAAAAACTACTCGGCGCGCAACATCACGTGCGGCTCTCACTAGTCAACCAATTGCTACTTCTTTTCCCAAGTTCGTGAAATAATTCCCGGCGAGAAGCGAAGCGAGGAGTTCACTCTCGTATCACGACCTATGTAAATTCATCATGGCGCTAGACGATGAATTATCAGCTATTGGCCATTTCTTCTTCAAACTCAGCTTTCCATTGCGGGAAATGCTTGCACTAGAATGGTATCTAGGGTTAATTAGCTTTGGTGGACCCGCGGTCCATTTTCAGATTGTGCGGTTTGAATCGTTGATTTTATCCTTCCCCAGTTATGGTAGCTGAATGTATGCAGTTTCGGAAAATGTTTGTGGAGCGTCTCAAGTGGATCGATGACCAGACGGTTAGCTAGCTGACGTTCTAATATACTTGAGTTGTAAAGACTAATAGGGACTCAGTATAAAGAGATGTTTGCACTATGCCAGTCATTGTCCGGACCTGGCAGCACGAAGATGCTCTACGGTATCAACGTGATTCGAAGCGGATTCATTGTTGGCCTAATATCATTCTTCATTTGGAGGTGGGTGCATATTGTAGATTTTTAGTTTGCCTTGTTGATCTTGAGGATAGTCTCCCTGGAGCCATAGCTGCTTACGGTCTTGGAGTTGGCATATCCAACATTAATGACACGCTACCAGCTCCAGTGTATGCACTTCTTTCAGGGCTAAATAGCGCTACGGTAGGAATCATCGCACTTGCCGCCGTCCAGCTGTCCTCCAAAGCAATAACGGACAAGTTAACTAGAATACTGGTTTTTGTTGGTGGTACTGCGGGAATGTTGTATAATGCGCTCTGGTATTATCCTACGTTGATGGTGGCAGGTGCATTAGCGACTATCGTCTGGGATCGCAGATGGCCGCACAATGCGTTTCGACGTGTGCTGAATTTGGTTTTAGGATGTCACCGCCGGCATATCTCTAGAGGCGTAGAGGAAGGTGTGCCCGACTCTGTGGAGTTGCAGGATATCAGTCACTCTACTAGTTCTATAGATGGTGGTGCACCTGGCGACTCCTCACTACGTCGAGTAGCTGGCCAAAGCACGCAGTCTGATAATCCGGGTACCAACGATGCCAAAGAAAGTAACGTGACTGATGGCGAGAATTCTGGAAGGGATGATCTTTTTCACGCCAGAGCCTTCTCCTGGAAACTAGGCGTTACCATAATCGCTCTATTCTTCGTATGTTTTATCATTATCATGGTATTGAGGGGTACCCTCGGAGACCCACCACTAGGATTTAGTCTATTCGCCAATCTTTTTCTGGCGGGTACCATTATTTTTGGCGGCGGCCCAGTCGTGATTCCTCTCCTGCGTGAGTATGTCGTTGCCGAAGGCTGGGTGTCCACTCGAGATTTTTTACTTGGTCTCGCCATAATACAAGCATTTCCCGGCCCAAACTTCAACTTTGCAGTTTATCTGGGTGCGGTTGCTGTGAAGCACTCCGGCATCAACGCAGCAGCGGGTGCGGTAATCGGCTATCTTGCGATATTTACTCCCGGCCTTGCTCTTCATACGGGCGCCATGGGCATATGGAAAATCATGCGCAAACGTCGCTGGGTCATTTCTGGACTCAGGGGTATCAATGCGCTGGCTGTGGGCTTGATATATGCAGCAGTTTATCGACTATGGGAGATTGGGTTTTTGAAGGATGGCTATCAAGGAGGCACCAGTCTGGGCCAAGATCCGTGGTGGTTGGTTATTACTGCCACAAGCTTTGTAGGTGGTATGTGGTTTAATGTGGAGGCTCCTATAGCGATCCTGCTGGGTGGGGTTATGGGCATGATATGGTATGGTGTGGTAACTGGATAAATAGTGAGAAACGCGATGTTATTGCTCCTGTACATTCGGACATATCTGAGATACAATGCGGCAACAAATATTCCTATTCCCAATTCAGTCGATAGGGCTAGGGTGTTTCCAGAGTATAACGGAAGGCGTTGCTATCGCGAGGGACAAGTACACATCGGCTTGACCACCATCCTTTCCCTAATGTATTCGGTACACATTCCCTAACTTCCACTACCATACAAGAATGGATTCTAATCTTCCCTCGACTGTTGGTTCCGATCTTCTTCTGTCGTACGTAGCGTCTACTAATCTTTAGTTACGACAGATAACCTCTTCTTGAAAGAATGTGATATCTTCATTTGCAACAAGAGGTCTATCTTGCTGCTACTGATACTTCAACTATCACTGTGTCTCATCGATACACCATGGGCAATAAAATCATCAGATCTGCTTTCGCCTGCTACCATCGGGGTAACATCGAGGTGTCTAGGGGTAAGCTCTGATAAAAGCAAAGAGTACAGGTCATAATCATTGTAGTGGGAACTTCTGATCGTCGCTAAACTGGTTTCAGGCTTAAATTGAAAGTCTATTTGCTGCTACTGATACTTCAACTATCGCTGTGTCTCATCGATACACCATGGGCAATAAAATCAACAGATCTGCTTTCGCCTGCTACCATCGGGGTAACATCGAGGTGTCTAGGGGTAGGCTCTGATAAAAGCAAAGAGTACAGGTCATAATCATTGTGGTGGTAACTTCTGATCGTCGCTAACTGGTTTCAGGCTTAAATTAGAGGCACGTGGAGCGCTAGAACCCCATGCTGCTTAATTTCAGTGATTTCCACTGCAACCGAAATAACCCTTGACGCGCTGCAGTCCATATTCTGCAGTGAAAATATTCCTGTAAATTGGCGGGCAAGGATAGGGCATGTAATTATCCCAGAAAGGATTGCAGAACCTCACTATGTCGCTCAAGATCGTCTGTGTCAACCTCCAGTCTCATATTTGCTCGAACGGTAAAGGGAGCCAGAAATGACGTTAAAAATTTCATTGAAAAATTGGTAGACCATTGGCGCCCGGAAATCGGCGGTTTCCGGAACCTCGAGTTTTCTGTTATTGCGGTGTTTTAAAGTGACTCAGACGCGAGTCGTGCACCATGCTCGCCCTTATTGTAGGGCACGCCATCTAGGGTTTAGTATGGCAATGGGATCTTATCTCTCATTGCGCCTTCCGGGAGACCGGCAGATAAGACCACACGATAAACCTGTCCAGGGTCACCAAGGCGTCTATTCTATGGAGTTTCTACACGTCGCAGAAGCCCCTAGAAGGCGCTAATCCGTGACCCTGAGTTGACTACTGATTTTTGTTACCCGGTTCCAACGTCGTCTGTGTCTCCGATAACGTATGCTGTGACTAGAACTTCAATAGTTCACCATCTTCAGTGCTTCCTTCTCCACAATTGATTCAATTGATCTTCTATATACTCCTTTTTCCAGCGAATAAAGGGCCATCACCTCAAATAGCTCACCATGTCTGACTATAAAAAGTTTGAGCTCGATCTTAAGCTAGTCAGTGGCGTTACGCTGCCTGCGTTCCTCACCTACAAGACCATGGGTGACCCCAAGAATCCGGCCGTTATGATTCCCACATGCTACACCGGCAGAATCGCAGGTACATTGAACATAATCACCGGCGACGACAACGCCGTCTCCCCGAAGAAATATTTCGTTATCGTCGTCGGTCTCCTCGGAGGCTCGGAGTCCTCTTCCCCCAGCAATCAGCCCGCTCCGTTCAACGGTCCGAACTTCCCCAAGACTGTCTACGAGGATAACATCCACGCGCAGTTCCAGCTTATGAAGCACCTCGGCATTGAGAAGCTCTTCGCCTACATGGGTTATTCCATGGGCGGTCAGCAGGCCTACCATTTTGCGACCATCTACCCTGACCACGTTGAGAAGATTGTCCCCATCGCCAGCTCCGCCAAGACCTCCGGTTTCAACTGGAACTTCCTTGAGGGTGTCAAGACTACCGTGAAGGCTTCGTCGGACTTCCAGGCCGGTACATACAAGGAGCCCGTCATCATCGGCACTAAGGCTTTTGGTCGTGTCTATTCTAACTGGGCTCTTTCGTACGAGTGGTTCGAGACAAAGGCCTGGGAAGGCGCTGGATATAAGTCGTCCGAGGAGTACTTGCTCGCTGACTGGGAAGAGCGCTTGACCACCTGGGATGCTCTGGATCTATTGCAAATGGCTGTCACCTGGCAAGAGGGCGACATTAGCAAGTATTACGATGGCGACCTACCGAAGGCTCTCGCGGCGATCAAGGCTGATGTTCTGGTCATGCCTAGCCGAACGGATCAGTACTTCAGATGGGAGGCGTCGGTTGAGGAGGTTAAACACTTGAAGAAGGGAAAGCTAGCTATTATCGAGACTGTTTGGGGTCATATCGCCGGTGGCGGTTCTGGAACTGCCGAGGATAATGCGTACATCAACAAGGAGATTACTGGGCTCATGACGAAAGTTGATGATGAAGTAACCAAGAGCTTGAAAGAACTGGCTGTTGAGTAGTTAGCATGACAGTATGACTCGCCGGCTTCCTGACTTAAGTACGATCAGAAGATAATATCCTGTTCAATATGTCGATTTCGCAGACTAGTGTAGAGGTAATAGAAAATGGAGAGATATGCGTCCCATCCAAGAAGTCATTGCATCGCTTTCTCATAGGCCGGAGCTTGGATAAGCCCATACAATTGCCTGATGAATAATGAGTTGCATCATATCTGCTCGGTTACACGCACAACTCGGAAACACTTCAGTAGACAGTTTCCCACATTCCAGAAGGTGGTAAGGATTCGTTCCTAGAACACAGTCGATAGCCGACCGCCGACAGCGACCGCTGATTCACAAATAAATACCTTGCGACAGTGTAGGCCGCTAATTCGTTGGAACTTGGGAGAGACACATATAATTGTAGTACCGCGTCGCCTAACCTGAGGCGGGATTACCATAGACCAATGAAAGAGCTATTTGTTGGACCCCCCGTCTAAAACCGTGGTATGAGGCTTGTGGGAGGGGCGAACGACAGAGCGAGGCTGACAGAGTTTTGACGACACCCGAGAGCCGATTCGAGGTCACCGCATGCGATCGACTACGCACTCCGATTTCCGACGATCTGGGGACAAGTTGAACCCTACAACAAAGCCACTCACGCTCGGCTCCGCGATTCAGTCTTCCTGTCTTTCACACCTTATTTTGGTCAAATTCAAAGTATTCGAAACCTGCGATCCAATTTCTGCTGGGTGGCTGTATTCTACATCTACGCATTTGGTTGGAATTTTGGAGTACATCTGCGAGCCGAATGATAACCGCGATTTCTGCAATAACCAAACGAAGGACTGTCGAATTTGGGCAAGTTCTAAGGGGAAAATCTGTCTGTTACATATCCAACCCACGGCATACATGATAAGAGAGATACTCTTGGTGCCGGTCCAACAACACGCGCAGAACCTTAGCCTCGCCATGCGAGGTTGATGCGGTTAATGCTTGCACAAATGATGGGTCTGGTAGTACACAGCCAAATTTCGATCCTAAGCCGTTCGAATCTCACTCGCACGTAAAGTCATAGATGCAGGTAGAGATGGGTAAACTTAAGTTGAAGTCAACTTAAGTCGACTTAACTTGAACTAAACTTAACTTCACCTT